>JAVJIF010033990.1:0-108726 GCA_038442645.1 Agave tequilana
GCATCCACAATAGATTAGATGCAACAAATTTATCCATACCAGCAATAACATTTTCCTTCACGTCAAAATTTCCTCCACGTCACCACTAAAAGAACTAAAATCAAATACAAATCAAATGTTGACCTCCACATTATTAAAAAGAACCAAAATCAAATATCAATCCCTATGTCGTTAAAGGGGGCCAAAATCAAATATTGAACTCTATGTCGATACAAGGATCAAAATTAAATACAAATCAAATATTGACCCCCTACATTGTTAAAAGAGACCAGAACCAAAACCAAATATTGGCATCCACATCGTTAAAAGAGACAAAAATCAAATACAAATAAAAAAAGTGGCATAAACTAAAAGGAACCAAAATAAAACATCAACCTCCAAGCCCTAAAAGGGACAAAAATCAAATCATTAAAGGGGACCCAAATCAACTACTGACCCTGTGTCGTTAAAAGGACTAAAACCAAATAGCTACCTCCACGTCATTAAAAAGAACCAAAGATCAAATACAAATCAAATACCTAACTTCATATGATCAAAATGAACCAAATCAAATATCGACCAGCACATCATTAAAAGGGACCAAAATCAAATACTGACATCTACATCGTTAAAAGGGACTAAAATCAATTATTGATCATTGTGTGGTTAAATGGCCGAAAATCAAATACCAACCTCTATGTCGTTAAAAGAGATCAAAATCAAATATAAATCAAATATTGACCCCTATGTCATTAAAAGGGACTAAAATCAAAATCAAATACCGACTTCCATGTTAAAAGGGACCAAAGTCAAACACAAATAAAAAAAATGACCTTCACTTTGTTAAAAGGGATCAAATCCAATTTTTAAACTTCTTCTTACCTTTTATTTATCATTTGTACACTTGGGGTATGCCCTTAGTGAAGCTATGTACTCTAAAGTGTTCAAATAACATAAAATTTTCTGAATTTCTTATGTTGAGTTTTTCTTCTGATGTTCCTTGCATAATACCCCTTAGTCGAAGAGTCATCTTTAAAGAAGAGTAATTAAATAAACCTTTGAGCCTATTAGAAGCCATGAACCAGTGAACAAAATCCCCCTCGTGCAGGATGAATTTGACGGGACAAACAAAAATTTCCTATCTTAATTATATGTGTTCCTATATCGAACAAGATAGACAATTTGAACCCTACACTCAAACTTCGAAGAAGTTAGCCTAACCCTCCTAGCATATCCATTACTTTTGAGATTATAACATGCATTACTATTTTTTAAAATAGAAGTGAACTTGTCGTAAATATAGTTCTTAATAACGCATTGACGTTATTCTTTTTCCAATGAATTATTGCTAATATGGATTCACCAGCAGGTTTGGAGTTTGTCTTGAATCTGCATTGGGATTTTTATATTTTGTATTGCTTTGATGGAATTCATTCATATTGGGATCATTCCTAGTACAGTTTAAACATAAAAAACAATGGGAAAATATATGTACATAAAGCACAAGTACCTGATGATCAGATTCAGCTGGATAAAACACTCCCAGATGTTGTATTTGTGTAGTCACGATACTAGTTCTGCTCTTGGTCTGTTCCCTTTCTTTGCTTGCAGCAGCTAGCCTGGCTTCCAGGGTTCCATTTGTAAAGATTATTGATCTGTGGAGAGAGCAGATATTTGTTCACTGAAGGATGATTTGAAACTGCATTTATACACCTAATGCATTAAACACAAAGCATAATACAAAGTGCATTTAAGAACCTAATGTGTATTATTATTTTTGCACCATCTATCACCCCATGAATATTGTCATGACCCTCAAGTTGCTCATAATATCATGCATTCTGTATGCTCTAAGCCATATTCTACATTAATATCTATCATTGATAACAGATATTGCAGACCATGTCACAAATGGATCAAAACACTTCTCCTTTTGGTAGTTCTTCATTCATGATCCATGGACCATCTTGACCATCAGCAGTCAAATTGTCATTCTCAACCACAATTTTGACTCTATTGGAAGCTACCCATCTATATTAGTGGCCAGCAAACATTGTCGCGGAAAAGGGTTAGACAGGTGGTCAGCCAACTTCCTAATGCAAAATGAGAATGAGGTGACATGGAGAAAGATTTCAAGGTAAAGGAGGTTTGGAGGAACATGTAGATGAGAAGGTTTAAAATGCTTGAAGGAGGTGCTGGTTTGATGTTGACTTCATTATGGAGGGTTTCCGATGGGAATGGCTGGAAGGGATAAAATATCAAATTGATGGATGAATGACAACTATGGATGAATTATTGTTGCTACTTATTCTCTAAAGCCCCCTGTATGATGATTCTTAACTACCAGATTGAAATGCAAAGGTGACCAATAAGGTACAAGTAAAAAAAGATTAAACTTGACATCTAAATAAATACAATTTTCATGGCTTCTAACTTGCAACCTATATTGATTGGAATTGAAATCTCTTCTTCGAATTTTGACTAAACTCCAAAGAAGATAGTATTATTTAATTTCAATAGAAACCTGAAGTGATGTGAAACAGTATGCGGGTGATGACAGAAATCAGTGATAAAGCTAAACTTACGACATCTCACTACAAATGACGATCTTTAGGTAGGAATAAACGTAAAACTAATTATATGGCAAGATGGGTTTTGACAAAATATAATACTCGCAATGCGGATAACTCCAACCGTCACAAACCACTTACAATACTTAGTTACGTAGAAAGAATCATACTTGCAATATCAAGGTAGCATAATATAAAGATATGCAGAATCACACAGCTCACCCATAAGTTTGTGGACAACAGAACAATTATGATAATATACTAGAGACAAAATAAGTGGTGTAATCAACAATAAACTGATATACGGGAAAATAGAAGTTACCTGCCGAGAAGCCACATTCTCGGGCTTCCGTTATTGTAGTTGTGGTCGATCTTGCAATTGAACTTGACTTTGTTAACTGAAGTCTTTCTTGCTGTTTGCAGGTTGTTCAGTTGATGAATAGCTTAAAGATCCTCTAAACTCATGTATGATCTCCAATTGAACTAAACTTGATCTGAATTATTGTGGACTGATCCGTATGCAGGTTTCTGTTTGTCTGCAGGTTGGCTCGCGAGATTGGACCGGGAGTGCTGTGTTTGCAGTATAAAAACCATTGCAATGTTTGCAACTTTAGAAGATGGACAGACCTTGTACTGTTGATAGCCTATACACACAACTGAATGCTCGATAGGGCGTAGAGGCGCTTGGACACGATAGAAGCAGCAGCAGATTTGGTTAGTCTGCAACAAACAATAGCAGCAGTCGAAGAAGACGAGCCGGACGGCTGATGTTGGTGGAAGATCTGATGTCGGTGGCAGGTCTGATGGGCGCGAGCGGGACGCGACGACAAGAGCGAGCACAGGTAAAGGAGAAGGATGCGTTGTTGAGTTCAGGGCTGGGTTGTCGGCTGGCTGGTTAGGATCGTGAAGATGAGAGAACAGCAGGCTTCTCTGATAATGGTTTTGTTGGTGGATGATGCAGGGACGTGGAAAAGGATAGCTCTCTGTTTTGTTTCTTTTGTATTTTTTTCCTGTAGGTTTGTTGCTCACGCAGAAGTACAAAAGGAGAGGGTTTTGATTGGTTATGGGTGGGATGAATGGGCTGTGGATTGGCTGGGGTTTTGAAACAAAAAGGATTAGATTTGTTGAGTTGGTGGAGAATTTGCCCATGGTTGCTAGTGGAGGGGACGCATACAGAGAGGGAGGTGGGTTTTCTTGTTTGTTGTGGATTGGTGAAGGGGGTGGTGGTGGGAGTTGGGATAATGAAGGAGGGTAATTCCCTTGCTGTAAATGATGATGATTATTAACTAATCAGTCACTTGTAACTGAACTAGTGGATTTGGGTTCATGATTGGGCTTTGAATTTGGATTATAAATGGATAAATGGATTGGCTTTGGAATTAAAACTTGAATATTGGATGGAGATAAGATAAAGGTAATTAGGAAAGGTTTCACATTCTAATCCTTAATAAAAATGAATTTCACATTCAAGTTCAAAGGATATTTTCATAACTGAAAATCCAAAATTTGTATTTTTCATGAAAGAGTGCATTATTTATTTATTTCAATCAAAGCCAATTAAATTAGCTTACAATAACTAGAGTTTTTCCACACAAACCGATGTGGTACTAAAATACTGAAAATAAATAAGATGAATAATACTAAAAATACAGACTCTAGCTAAATCCAAATAGAAGCAACTCGACGCCTCCTGCGATGGTACACGCGATCGAATCTCCCCCTCAGGCACGCTGATGTCATGTCCTCATCATGAAGTTTCTCTCTTTAACCCTGACCAGGAAATATTCTCACTTGATATATACCAGTTATGAGTGAGAGCAAGAGATTACCTATATTGGTTACCAACATCTGGCCTTTGGCCAAAAACCTGCCTAGAATCGTGACTAGCCCAAAACACATCCAGGAGCTGCTTATATGGAAGCACATTTGGATCATACTCTACCTGCATGTAATTATTAAAAAAAAAACAATTAAGACAACAACAATTTGACTAATAGCACATATGATTCCAAAGATTCAACCTTTAAACAGCAATCATGCCAGAATAGCAAATTTTCTCCTTTAAATTACAAATCTCAACAGAATAGAAATTCAGATCTTCTTCGATGTGTATTGATCATAGCAAAGGTTCAATGTTTAAAAGAAATCATACCAAAATACCAATTTTTTTAAAAATTTCAAGAATTCGGGAAAGAGCCCTTGAGTATAGAATCTCCAAAAGGACTGACCTTAACGCATTCGGCGTGATCGCCCAAATTGCGGTACCCGGGTTGGATTTTGATCCACCGGAGTACCCCACAGACGTACGGACGACGCCGGGAATGCATCCGAAGGCGGCCTCGGATCTCCAGAAGCTCCCGAGGGCGAAGACGGCGACCTTAACGGGTCCGGAGGGCTGGATTCGGATCGGATCGCGGGTCGAATCTGGGATGCGGATGCCGAGAGTTGGATCCGACAGGGAGAAAAAGAAAGTGAGGAGGAGAACTAACAAAGGGGAGTGCTGGCGGAGCTCCATTATATGGTTCAGCTCTTGTGTGCTCGGAAACGATTTTAGACACCTTTTTGAAACTTTTCATTGTTTGTAGCCTGGATGGGGATGATCAGAGACCAATAAAAACGACCACTGATAAAACTGAATTTTTAAAATAAACACACTAGTATATTGCTAGTGTAAGTGAAAACTGACCGACCGGTAAGAACATGAGGAAGAAGAGATAGAAGGAGTAAGGAAGAGAGCGGAGCTGAGAGAGGAAAAAGAAAGAGGGGTCGACATTGCTCTCTCTCACGCGGATGAAGACGAAAAGGATGGACAAAGTTTCTACACTAGCGTACCGCCGCTATCGGTGAGAAACTGACAAATCAGTTGGGAGGAGGAGGAAGGGAGAGGAAGAAAAATGAGGCAGAAGGGGGAGCTAAGTGAGGAAAAGACGGACAGACGGACGAACAAAGTTTTTATATGAGTCACGGGAGAAAAACCCCTTTGGTCGGTTTTTATAAAGCACGGGAGAAAACCTCCCTTAGGTCCTTTTTGATAAAAAAAGAGGGATTTTTTCCCCAAAAAAAAAACCTCCTTTTTAAAATAATTCTAAATATCATCCTCCCTAAAATATATTTCCAGAAATTGATCTGACACACCACATAGCGTTGCATCAGTTAAGCCCGCCAGAGTGGCGTTGGCAGGAGGTAGTTTTTGGTTCGGCCAAATTTTTTTCCTGTAGTGATCTTGTCTGAGTTGTCAACCCCGATTGACCGATATTTTTCGACTCTTTGGCTTGGTTGGGGTTGGCAACTCCGACCGAGCGAATTTTCAATTTTTTTGTGAATTTTGGCTCGACCAAGGCTGCCAACCCGGCCGAGTAGAACTCCATTTTTTTAAATTTTGATTGGCTAGGGCTAGGGTTGCCAACCCCTTCCGAGCAAAACTTGGCAATTTTAAGTTTTTATTATTATTTAGCTATTTCTATTCAATCCATTAGTTTGTACAATAATGTAACCTTAGCTCAGTTGGTAAAGTGGATTGTAACTCAGCCTTAGGGTGTTAGTTTGAATCTTTAGACAGCATTAGATTTTTTTTGGATTTTCTTTTTTAACAAGTAAAAAAATCATTGTTACTAGGAATCGAACCCATGTCACCTACGTGACAAGCGGGAGTCCTCACCACTCTATACAATGACTTAATGATAATAACTTTCTCTTTATTCTATTTGTTTGTCCAGAAAAAGAAAGGCTAAAAAAAATTTGAACCAAGTTTTATTCAGTTGGGGTTGGCAACCCTGGCCGAGCCAAAATCTAAATAAAAAAAAAATCACTCGGCTTGGGTTGCTATAGTAGAAATGTGACGCCCCGATCCCGCGGGTACGGACGTCACTGCGACGTATATACTTGGTCGGAAATACTCTTACGCATATACGCTAAGCATCAGTACAGGCAAGAATCAGAGTGCGAAAGTACAGTGGTAATATACATTCCAACAGAAAAGTACAAGTACATGGTTATCACAGAAAAGCGATACAATATTACAGGAATATTACATCACCAGGAAACATAAAGTACAATACATAAAGAGATATACAAAATAAAAGCTGAGAGGTGCTCACGATACAGCAAGAGGGCCTCGAGAGCCAATCAGGAGGGGAACTGGGAGGAAGAGTTGCGGCGATGATCCAAGTTTCTGCTGCTCTCCGATCGTCACGGAAGGATCCGCTGTGCACTATGATTAGCTACAGCAAGGTCACCAAGATCCAGACTCCAGGATTGGACATGAGAATCCAGGGTTGTCAGATGCAACCCTGCGAGTACATATACTAAAGCCAAGTGGCGTGCATAACAGGTACATGTATACAAGAAAGGTATACCGTGAATATAAGCATATATGAAAATGAAATGAGACAGTAAGTATGTTGGCCCAAAGGCCCATCACTCTAGTTTTGATGATGATCAACTTATGTAGTTATAGTACTAATGATCTTGTGTTTACTTAGTTTCAGATTTATGATCAAGATCTTGAAAAACACCTAGAGGGGGGGTGAATAGGTGTAATTGCTAATCTAACAATTTTTTTAAAATTAGGATGAATGAATGATGCAACGATCTCTCAAAATAAGACTAAGAGCCGAATACCCCGTGAGAGATTCTGAACTCCTTCCTCCCAATTCCCCTTGAATGGGTTAGAGGTGCGCAATGCAACCTTGTTGTATGAGAATTGATCGACAAAATATCAATGAATGAATAATGGGCAATAATGAAGAGCACACAAGATATCACAAGTAGAGGAAGTAAAAATACTTGAAACAATAAGCAATATAGAGCAATTGAAAGTAAAACGAAATAGAGAACAAGAGCAAAAGACAATCGCAAACACAAGTATTTGTTTCGAGGTTCGAGCCATCGCTCTACTCCCCGCCTTCACCTCCGTGAAGGGTTTCCACTATCCACCGAGGACGATTACAACGGTCTACCGAAAACCCGAGCACCGAGCTCCACCAAGTACAATAACCTCTACCGAAGAGGTGTCTCCACAAGAACAAGAAGAGGAACAAGTAACAAAAGTGATCACAACAAGATCACTAAACTCTTTTACAAACTCTCACTCTTTTACAACTTCCTTATAGAATGAGTAAGGGAATTTTTGGCTCTAAGAAGTGTAGTGAGAAAAACTCAGTTGTAGAGATGATTTTTGCTAGGGAACACAACTGAAAACTAGCTCAAGAAAGAGTTGGAAATGGAGAGCTTAAACACTTTTCTTTTCTCTTTGAAAACTTTGAAAACTTGAGGATTTTTCTTTTTTTTTTGCAAGAAACTCTTCTCCACTATTTATAGGGAGAGAAATAAGTTAAAAACAATTTATTTTGACCTTATTTGCTCTGAAAAAGTTCTGGAAAACCCTGAAAAAGTCTGCCAAAAAGCAGTCAACAAAACAGATTTCAGATTTGCACAAAAGAGGAAAGAGCCGTTGGGCTGTTGCAGGCCTAGCGGTCGACCGGGCCGGTCGACCGCCAGCTCAGCTGGCAAAGAGCCGTTGGCTCGGGTCGACCGGACCGGTCGACCGTCCTAAAAGACCAAACACATTTTTCTTCTGGCGGTCGACCGGGCGATCGACCCAGAAAACCCGAGAGCAACTGCTCACAGTCGGTCGACCCGGGCGGTCGACCGACAGACGTGCACAAATGTGCACGTCCTGGCACTGGCGCCGGTCGACCGGGCCGGTCGGCCGGTCAGCCTTAAACAGGAAAAAAAACAGCAGGATTTTGGGACTTGGAAATTTTTGTAAAAAAATATTTTGAAGTATGGAAAGCTAAGTAACATGCTGGAAAGGGTATACATACATGATCAAAAACATGATATTTATATTTGTAAAAATTAGGGTCATGTATAAATATACTAAGGCATGAAACCTAAATTTTGATCATGAAAACTTGAATACAAAAAAACGTGTGTGTGTATCCTAGAGCCAATTTCCAAAACTCAAACTTTAACAATCTAATTCTTACATTGGTTCTAGGTACTACAAGTGCTTCAAGAGGACTTTTCACCATAAGGTCTTCAACACTTGATCCTTGAGCCCAATTTGAGTTGACTTGAGTCCAAAAATTTGCTTATAGGGAATAAACCTTCTAGATGAGTTAGATCCCTGAAACACACTTAACCAATAAACAAAATTAGTACAAATAACTAATATGTTTTGTAATCATCAAAACACACTAAACAAGGGTGATTGTAACCTTGGGCCAACAATCTCCCCCTTTTTGATGATGACAAAACATATACGTTATTTTAAACAAAAATGGAAGAAGAGCTTGAAAGCTCCCCCTCAAATAATGCTATGTATCAATAATGCTATGAAAAGCTAAATACATAAGGCATTGAAAACACATAATTTTGTTAAAAACTCAAAATACACAACAAAACACAATAAACACAAAACTCTTTTTCTTTTTCTCCCCCTTTTTGTCATACATCAAAAAGGGTTAAACAAAGCAAACAAAACATTTAAAAAATTTATCTTTAAGAATCCATAATGCAAACATTCGACTCACCACAAATAAAGGAAAATCTAGCATAATCCAATGGTTTAGTAAAAATATCGGCAAGTTGAAAATCGGTAGAAACATAATCAATATCAATATCACCTTTCTCATAATGATCTCTAAGAAAGTGATACCTAATGTCAATGTGTTTGGTTTTACTATGTTGATTTGCATTCTTTGTCATGTGAATTGTACTAGTATTATCACAAAATATTTTAACATGATCAAAGTGTAAATCATAGTCGAGGAGAGTATGTTTCATCCAAAGAACTTGTGCACAACAAGCTCCGGCCGCAACATACTCCGCCTCGGCGGTTGATAGGGCTACCGAATTTTGCTTTTTGGAAGACCAAGATACAAGACAATTACCTAAGAATTGACATGTTTCACTTGTGCTCTTCCTATCTACCCTACAACCCGCATAGTCGGCATCCGAAAAACTCTTCATATCAAATAGTCCGATTTTCGGATACCACAAACCCATTTCAATAGTGCCCTTAAGGTATTTAATAATGTGTTTTACCGCTACTAAATGAGACTCCTTAGGACATGATTGAAAACGAGCACAAAGACAAACGGAAAACATGATATCCGGCCTACTAGCCGTCAAATACAATAAACTACCTATCATGCTACGATAAACTTTAATGTCTATACTTTTACCTTGTTCATCCTTATCAAGCTTGGTAGTTGTTGCCATGGGAGTTTTGCTCACTTTAGCGCCTTCAAGTCCGAATCTCTTGATGAGTTCATTTGTGTACTTGGCTTGATTGATGAAGATCCCATCCTTCCTTTACTTGATTTGGAGTCCAAGGAAATAGTTGAGCTCCCCCATCATAGACATTTCAAATTCATCCTTCATGCATGATTCAAAAGCTTGGCAAAGAGATTCATTAGTAGGACCAAAAATAATATCATCTACATAAATTTGCACAATAAGAATGTCATTTTCTACATGTTTTGTAAACAAAGTGGTATCAATTTTACCTTTCTTAAAACCATTTGAAATCAAAAATGAAGAAAGTCTTTCATACCAAGCCCTAGGGGCTTGTTTTAAACCATAAAGAGCTTTATCTAATTTAAACACAAAATCCGGATGTGTAGGATCAACAAACCCGGGGGTTGTTCAACATACACCTCCTCTTCAATAAAACTATTTAGAAAAGCACTTTTGACATCCATTTGAAACAATTTAAAATCTTTATATGAGGCAAATGCTAGTGTCATCCGTATGGCTTCAAGCCGTGCTACGGGTGCAAAGGTTTCTTCAAAATCGATTCCTTCGATTTGAGTGTAACCTTGGGCAACTAACCTAACTTTATTCCTAACAACGTTACCCGATTCATCCAACTTGTTCTTAAAGATCCACTTAGTACCAATTGTTGGTCTATCGTGGGGCCTAGGAATAAGGTGCCAAACTTGGTTGCGCTCAAATTGATTGAGTTCCTCTTGCATGGCTAGCAACCAATATGAATCGGCCTCGGCTTCGAGGACGTTCTTGGGTTCAACATGAGAAATAAATGCATAATGTCCACAAAAATCATGAAGTTTAGAGCGAGTGGTTACCCCTTTTGATACTTCACCTATGACGAGGTCCTTGGGATGATGAGGATTGTATCTCCAATCCTTTGGAAGTTGTTGAGTAGGCTCCACTTCAATTGATTGAATTTCATGTCCTTGAGCCTCTTCTACTTTAGCTTCACTTTCTTCATCATCCTTTGGCTTGTCTCCCATAGTAGGTGTATCCTCCAAGGTCACTTTCTCCAAGCCTTCATCCAAAGCATCTATTTCTACAACATTCTTAACAAACAAGTTAGATTCTTCAAACTTAACATGTATAGATTCCTCAATAGTCAAAGATGATTTATTGAAGATTCTATAAGCTTTACTAGTATTAGAATAACCCACAAAATTGCCTCATAAGTTTTAGCATCAAATTTTCCTAAATTATCTTTTTGTATTTAAAACAAAACATTTGCATCCAAAAACCTTAAAATATGAAACATTTGGTTTTCTAGAAAAGTACATTTCAAAAGAAGTCTTTGAAGTATTTTTACACAAGAAAACACGATTTGATATATAGCATGATGTATTTACGGACTCGGCCTACAAATAATGTGGTAGACCATATTCACTTAGCATTGTCCTAGCCATCTCTTGTAAAGTTCGATTTTTCGTTCAACTACTCCATTTTGTTGTGGAGTTCTAGGACAAGAAAGTTCATGCTTAATTTCATGTTCTTCACAAAAAGTGGTAAAGGGTAGGTTAATGAATTCACCTCCTCTATCACTTCTTATTCTTAAAATTGAAACATCTTTTTCTTTTTCAACTCTTTTCTTAAAAGTTTGGAAATATGAAAGTGCTTGATTTTTGTGTTCAAGAAAGAAAACCCAAGTAAACCGTGAGAAGTCATCAACCAAAACAAATGCAAATCTATTCCCACTTAGACTTTTGGTTTGTGTAGGGCCAAAAAGATCCATATGAATTAGCTCCAAAGACGTGATGTCATGATATCCTTAATTGACTTGAAAGAAGACTTAGTTTGTTTCCCAAATTGACATGCGTCACAAACTCGGTCTTTTTCAAAACTCAAATAAGGAATACCTTTCACCATTTCCTTTGTGTTTAACCTAGAAATATGGTCAAAAGAAATATGCCCTAATCTTCTATGCCACAACCAAGAGTCATCATCGAGGGCTTTTAAACAAGTAATATTACAAGACATATTAGACATATCTATCATATAAACATTACTTTCACGAAAACCAGAAAACACACAAGTATTAGAAATTCTATCAATTACTTTACAAGCTACATTATCAAAATTTCATCAAAACCTTTATCACAAAGTTGACTAACACTCAAGAGGTTATGCTTGAGGCCATCAACTAAAACAACATTCTCAATTAAAGGGGATGTGCCGAGTTTTACATTACCAATACCGATGATTTTACCCTTGGCATCATCTCCGAAGGTGACGGTGCCACCTTCATGGTATCTTGATAGGGTTGCAAAGTTGTTGATGTCCCAAGTCATGTGCCTTGAGCAACCACTATCAAGATACCACAATCCTCTACGTCTTTGGGCCTTGGATGGTACCTACATCATTTAGCAAAATAGTTGACTTTGGTACCCAAATTTTCTTGGGTCCTTGAAAGTTAGTGTTGCGAACCCAAACATTATGATGAGATGCACTTAATCTATCATAGCAAAAATTAGCTAAGTGCCCTTTCCGCCTACAATGTGAACATGAGAACACTCTTCCATACATAAATGCATGATGTGTGTGTGAAGTGTGAGCATGTCTTGGGGGTTTGCCACGATGTAAAGGTTGTGTGGTATGAACATGAGCATGAGCATGGTAAACATTTTTCTTAGGGGCTTGTTTCTTAGGAAACATAGCCTCAATCTTCTTCTTATTAAACTCACAATTTTTTAAAACCAATCCTAATGAGTCTATTCTTTCTTTAAGCATGGTAATCTCATTAGAATCAACTAGTGGGGACTTGCCTTTACAAGAAATCTTATACTTGTCAAAATCTTTTTGGGTGGAAACAAGAGTGGAAAGTAATTCATCTTTTTCTTTAGAAAGAGTAAAAACTTGATGAATAAGAGATTCATTTTCCTTTTTCATTTTTAAATACTTTTTCTTAAGAAAATCATAGTTATGTGATAATTCTACAAAAGCTTCTCCTAACTCATCCATGGAAAGTTCATCATTTGGAGAAGTGAAGGGGTTACCTTGCTTGTGCTTTCATTTGCCATGAAGCACATGTTAGCGGTGTCGATTTCCTCCTCGGATTCGCTCTCGGAATCCCATGTAGCTTTCATTGCCTTCTTCTTGTAGGGCTTCTTGGAGGTGGAAGGCTTTACTTTATCCGGACACTCCGCCACTATGTGTCCCGGCCTTTGATAATTGAAGCAAATAATCTTCCTTTCTTCTTTACCTCCTTGCCATCTCCTTCTTTCTTGAAATTTAGCCTTGTTGTACATCCTCCGGACGTTCTTCACAAGAAGTGAGAGCTCTTCGTCATCTTCTTCTTCATCGTCTTCGTCGGAGTGTGTGGATTGACTTTTGAAGGCTATTGTCTTCTTCTTGGAAGGAGCCATGTCCTCCCTCACTTTCCTCTCCATCTTATGGGTTTTGAGGTTCCCAATGAGACCAATTAGCTCCATCTCCTCCTTGTCATTGAGTTCCTTCAAGGTGGTTGCTTTTACTTCCCATGAAGGAGGAAGAGCCCGGATAATCTTTCTAACTCTTTGATCGTTGTCGATAGCATCACCTAGAGAAGAAAGTCCATTAGTGATCTTTATAAATCTTGTAACCATATCATCTATGGTTTCATTTTCTTGCATGCAAAAATTCTCATATTGGGACCGAAGAAGGTCAATCTTAGCCCTCTTCACTTGTGAAGTCCCCTCATGTGTAACTAGCAAATGTGTCCAAATTTCATATGCGGACTTGCAATGAATAACTCTAGCTATATCATCATCATTAAGGGCTTGAAGAAGTGCATAGTGAGCCCTAGCATTGGCATCAAATTCTTTGGTCTCTATTTCGGACCAAGTGGATTCATCACCGGGGGGTGCACTAAAGGGTTTGGTCACGGCCTTTGCAACTCGACTACCTAGAGATTGCAAGAAAACGGTCATCTTAACCTTCCATATGGGAAAGTTAAGTCCATCAAACTTAGGGGGTGTCTTAATACCATCGGCCATCTTTACTAAGTGAGAATGAATGAAATGATTAGCAATATTAGGATCTCTCTAGGGTTGTTAAGCCAAGAGCCTAGTAACCAAGCTCTGATACCAATTGAAAAACACCTAGAGGGGGTGAATAGGTGTAATTGCTAATCTAACAATCTTTTTAAAATTAGGATGAATGAATGATGCAACGATCTCTAAAACAAGACTAAGAGCCGAATACCCCGTGAGAGATTCTGAACTCCTTCCTCCCAATTCCCCTTGAATGGGTTAGAGGTGCGCAATGCAACCTTGTTGTATGAGAATTGATCGACAAAATATCAATGAATGAATAATGGGCAATAATGAAGAGCACACAAGATATCACAAGTAGAGGAAGCAAAAATACTTGAAACAATAAGCAATAGAGAGCAATTGAAAGTAAAACGAAATAGAGAGCAAGAGCAAAAGACAATCGCAAACACAAGTATTTGTTTCGAGGTTCGAGCCACCGCTCTACTCCCCGCCTTCACCTCCGTGAAGGGTTTCCACTATCCACCGAGGACGATTACAACGGTCTACCGAAGACCCGAGCACCGAGCTCCACCAAGTACAATAACCTCTACCGAAGAGGTGTCTCCACAAGAACAAGAAGAGGAACAAGTAACAAAAGTGATCACAACAAGATCACTAAACTCTTTTACAAACTCTCACTCTTTTACAACTTCCTTATAGAATGAGTAAGGGAATTTTTGGCTCTAAGAAGTGTAGTGAGAAAAACTCAGTTGTAGAGATGATTTTTGCTAGGGAACACAACTGAAAACTAGCTCAAGAAAGAGTTGGAAATGGAGAGCTTAAACACTTTTCTTTTCTCTTTGAAAACTTTGAAAACTTGAGGATTTTTCTTTTTTTTTGCAAGAAACTCTTCTCCACTATTTATAGGGAGAGAAATAAGTTAAAAACAATTTATTTTGACCTTATTTGCTCTGAAAAAGTTCTAGAAAACCCTGAAAAAGTCTGCCAAAAGCAGTCAACAAAACAGATTTCAGATTTGCACAAAAGAGGAAAGAGCCGTTGGGCTGTTGCAGGCCTAGCGGTCGACCGGGCCGGTCGACCGCCAGCTCAGCTGGCAAAGAGCCGTTGG
Organism: Agave tequilana; assembly: GCA_038442645.1. NCBI lineage: Eukaryota > Viridiplantae > Streptophyta > Magnoliopsida > Asparagales > Asparagaceae > Agave > Agave tequilana. The sequence continues at coordinate 14,904 of JAVJIF010033990.1, forward strand.
CTCGGGTCGACCGGACCGGTCGACCGTCCTAAAAGACAAAACACATTTTTCTTCTGGCGGTCGACCAGGCCGTCGACCCAGAAAACCCGAGAGCAACTGCTCACAGTCGGTAGACCCGGGCGGTCGACCGACAGACGTGCACAAATGTGCACGTCCTGGCACTGGCGCCGGTCGACCGGGCCGGTCGGCCGGTCAGCCTGAAACAGGAAAAAAAACAGCAGGATTTTGAGACTTGGAAATTTTTGTAAAAAAATATTTTGAAGTATGGAAAGCTAAATAACATGCTGGAAAGGGTATACATACATGATCAAAAACATGATATTTATATTTGTAAAAATTAGGGTCATGTATAAATATACTAAGGCATGAAACCTAAATTTTGATCATGAAAACTTGAATACAAAAAAAACGTGTGTGTGTATCCTAGAGCCAATTTCCAAAACTCAAATTTTAACAATCTAATTCTTACATTGGTTCTACGTACTACAAGTGCTTCAAGAGGGCTTTTCACCATAAGGTCTTCAACACTTGATCCTTGAGCCCAATTTGAGTTGACTTGAGTCCAAAACATTTGCTTATAGGGAATAAACCTTCTAGATGAGTTAGATCCCTGAAACACACTTAACCAATAAACAATATTAGTACAAATAACTAATATGTTTTGTAATCATCAAAACACACTAAACAAGGGTGATTGTAACCTTGGGCCAACAGATCTTAGTAGGTGTGTAGCTTCAACAAAGGATTTAAAGTCAAGTTTTGGAGTAGCACGGTTTGATTCACGAGCCTATGCATCAAGACCATATCAAGTACTCAAGAGGAGTCGAGCTCGTTGGATCGTGTTTGGACCAAGTCAAGAAGATGAGAAGACTTCAAGTGAAGACTTCAAGATCAAGACTTGTGTCTAGGTTTGTTTTATAAGATTTTGTTTTTAGTTAAAATGTAAAGGATAGAATAGTTGGTAGATTGCTCAAGTATCAAGACTTGTGTCTTATACACACACTCTTGATTTAGTTATGTTTTCATAAAAGAGATTTCATTTTAGAAAACAATTTTCATTTTGGAAAAATACCGGTTTGGTTTTTGGTATTCAAGTTTATATATTTTAACCAAAATCGTATTTAGAGCTTAATGTCAAAAACATAGATATTTCATCTTGTTTGTGTAGTGGATCATATATACACACTATGCTTTAAAAGTGTTTCAAATATCTTGTTTTTGTATTTGGAGAAGTTTGGAAAATAAGTTTTGGAAAAATCAGTTTTGGAAAATACAGTTTTTGGTTTGAGCCAATATTTTCAAGTTATAAAAATAGTTCAAATTATTTGTAATATGTCTTGATTTTGTGCAAGCATGTTTGTTTATCAAAGTATATTGGTAAAACTTTTTTGTAGATTTTTCAGTATTTTATGGGATTTTATTTAAGCCAAAACGACCAACTTTTTAATCCCAGAATTTTAGGTGATCAAAGTGTTGTGATCACCAAAGTTCTTTTCTTGTACTTTGAGGAGGCGGACTTGCGGGTTCGCAGTGTTTCGAGTTCGTGTGTGAACTCCGTGTTTGAGGTGCGGCCTCGGCGAGCTTGTGGGCTTACGGTGTGTACGGGACTAGAGAGTCCAAGAGTTCTAGTGGGAACTCCTTGTAGGTGTTGCGGCACCGAGTGATCCGGTGGGATCGGTTTATAGTGGAAATCCTTCAAGTGTGAAGACGGGGATGTAGAGCAAGTGTGCTTGAACCTCGAAACAAATCTCCCGTGTTTGCGATTGCTCTTTCTCTCTATCTCTTATTGTTTATATCTTGCATGCTTTTATTTCTTTCATCTTTAATTGCTAGATATATACATTTGTGCTCATATTGATATATGCTTGGGGATTGTTTGCTAACACTTGTATTTAACCAAGAGAGCCAACGCGGCACCTCAACTCTTATTTAGAGGAATCTTAAGAAGTTAGTCCAGAGCCCTTCACGGGGAATTCGGCTACACTCTTGTGTTATACGTGGTGTTTAGTGTAAAGAATTTTAGTTTGCATCATAATAGTTTTTAATTCCGCATTTAGTGACCATTAGATTAGCCATCACCTATTCACCCCACCTCTAGGTTATTTTACAATTGGTATCAGAGCCAAGTGTTCTTGATTTGGGTCTTACAACTTAGAGTTAAAGATCCTCATTTTAGGCTAATCACAAAATTTGTACACACACTATAGACTTCATGTCACCTCCCACCTTTGACATCCTTAACATCCAAACTTGGAAGGTTAAGATGTCTTTATTCCTCAAGACCCTAGGCATTCATGTTTATTTTCCACTACTAGAGATTCTTATTGTATAAATGGCAAAAATATTGAGGCTAATACAAAAGCCCTTCATGCTTTAAAGTCAACCCTAAATGATGATTATCTATCTAGGGTTTCTAACATTGATTCGGCTTTTGTAGCATGGAACACCATTCTCTCCCTCAGCGAAAAAGATCAATATTATGCGGGGAGCGACTCGGATGTTGGAAGCAACACCTCCAACGTGTGCTACATGGTCCAAGGGGAAAACCCCTTGAGGTAACTACCGAATCTAGGTAGATGAAGATGTTACATGTCATATGATGAGCTTACTTCATTTTGTCAACAATTACTTGAAAAATATGACATGCTTAGAAAGATAATAAAAATTTGAAAAAGAATTTTGATTGCATGCTAAAAGAAAATGATTCATTTAGAAATAAGGTTGCATGCATTGAAAAAGAAAATGAAATTTTGAAAAATGAGAATGTTTCCTTAATGTGCAAATTGAATATTTATGTGAAGGAAACACAAATTTGAAAAATAAAATTATTTTGGTGGAAAAACAAAGGGAAGTTGTTTTTAATGAAAACAACTCTTTGAAAAGAAAAATGTTTGAAAAAGAAAAAGTAAATTTTTCTAAAAAGAATAAGAAAAATGATTATCATTCTCATCATGCTTTACATGCTACCATAAATGAAAATGAGATAAATGTTTTGAAAAATAGGATTAATTGTTTGAGCTCAACCTTGAGCTCATGTGCATTTAACCATAAGAGATTAGAGTCTTTGTTTTCAAAGAAACAAGCTTCACATGTCCATGCACATCATCCTCATCATGCATATGCTTATGTTTCACGTCATGCTCACACTCACACTCATATGCATCCTAAGGTGTACAAGTGTACACATTGTGGCTGCAAAGGCCATTTTGCAAAGTTTTGTTTTGACAAGATGCATCATTTAAATTTTGCTAACAATAAAAATGTTTGGTTTCCCTACAAAGCTAACCCCCAAGGACCCAAAAGAAAATGGGTACCAAAATCCCACCTTTTATTTTTGATGTAGATGAGGGCTCTTACAAAACGTGAGAGGGATGGTGCCTTGATGGTGGATGCACATGGACTTGATGGACATACTTTTTATACACCGCTATCTAGGAGGTTTGGTGGGATAACCACCATATTTTGGAGAATTAGAGCATAGTTCTATGGTTTGGTAACTATCTCTAAACTCCTAGTTTATTTACATGCTTATTCATATATGATATTTTTAGCATATTCATTTGTTTTGTGCTTCATGTGGTAAATACTTGTTTAAATGTAGATTTTATTAAAACTTGGATTTATACTTGTACAAGTAGTGAGATACAAGTTGATTCATATATGTTTGCACTTCATTGTTCATTTGTACTCACTATATGCACATGTATAGCCTAGTTTTGATGATTCTCTCATTTACACTTGTTTTGCCTATTTTCATGTTTTACTTCATGTATATGTAATTTGTATTCAAATCTAATAAATATACATGTATACCCCGTGAGTCTCTTGCCTTCATGCAAATATTATTAATAGACTCTTTTATGTTTGGGATATGTATGCATATTGTTAGGTTTGGATAAATCATACATATACCATGAAGTTTATTGTTTTGTTTTGATAAAATGATATTTATGTTTTGAGCTTCATTGATTATTTTCATGAAAAATGCTAAACACATGATTCTTGCACACTCACACTTTATTTTTTTATTCATGACCTTATTTCATGATTCTTTTTGAGCTTTATCGATTTTGAGTGTCAACTCGTGTGTATTGGTATAATTCATAAAAAACATATGATTTAGTTTCATGTTTTTGAAGGATCTTTAACTAGTTTTTCAAAAATTAATTTAACTAGTTATTTATTCTTCAATATGAGTTATATACTTGATTTACATTGTTATTTTCAATTGGTATCTCAATTGATATTCATTTTGTATATACTCATACTTTGTTTTCTATATATGTATGCTTCATAATTTCCATAATATCAGTTCCTATTGGTATTTTCATTTTCATACATATATATGATTTATTTGTGCTTGATTAAAAATTGATTTACATATTTAAAGCACATAATTTGTTTATGCTAAGCTTAATTCAAATCTTAATTTTCAATTGATTTCTCAATTGGTATCTTTATATAAGCTTATGCATTTTCTTACAATTGGTATTTTTTTATTGATATCAAATATTTGCAATAATCTTCAATTGGTACCTATTGATTGCAATTGATATCAAAATAATTTACAACAATTTACAAAATTTGTAATGTTTACTTTCAAAATTGATATCTTAAAATTTAATTACAAGATATCTCAAAATTTGTTTTATTGATTTGTATTGCCTATATGCAAGGAGAGCTTAACATCTCTTCTACATATAGATTCATGTTGAGTGTATCTTATATTGAGGAGCTTGACAACTCTTCTTTATGCGGTACACGTGTGTAGGGGGAGCTTCACATCTCCTCTTATGCATTACATATTATGCGTTATGTGAATTAGGGCTTGTCATCCCTCTTTCATATAATGTATATGTGTAGGGAAGCTAACTTAGCGTCTTCCTCTTCATGAATGTATATCGCATATATCCTTTATTGATTTGTTTCATGTCACCCCCTTTGTTGATTTTTTCTTTTGACAAAAAGGGGGAGAAAATTTTGTTTTTACTTTAACCCCTTTGTTGATGATTGACAAAAAGGGGGAGAAGTATTTGAGAAGTTTTTAGTATATATGCATGTTCTCCTTACTTTATTCATAAAGGGGGAGAAGGATTTATGTTTATGCATATATATGTTTTGTATTGCAAATAGGAGAAAAAGAATTTGATGAGTTTTATGCTTGATTAGCATGTTTATCTCCATACATTTGCATACATGTTTGTTTAGATTCTTGTGCTTTATTGCCATATCTTATTGTTTATTGTTATGCATGAGTTAAGGGGGAGCTTCCTTGAAGCTTTACTTTAATCCATGCATATATAACTTCATGAGTTTTGTCATCATCAAAAAGGGGGAGATTGTTGGCCCAAAGGCCCATCACTCTAGTTTTGATGATGATCAACTCATGTAGTTATAGTACTAATGATCTTGTGTTTACTTAGTTTCAGATTTATGATCAAGATCTTAGTAGGTGTGTAGCTTCAACAAAGGATTTAAAGTCAAGTTTTGGAGCTAGCACGGTTTGATTCACGAGCCTATGCATCAAGACCATATCAAGTACTCAAGAGGAGTCGAGCTCGTTGGATCGTGTTTGGACCAAGTCAAGAAGATGAGAAGACTTCAAGTTAAGACTTCAAGATCAAGACTTGTGTCTAGATTTGTTTTATAAGATTTTGTTTTTAGTTAAAATGTAAAGAATAGAATAGTTGGTGGATTGCTCAAGTATCAAGACTTGTGTCTTATACACACACTCTTGATTTAGTTATGTTTTCATAAAAGAGATTTCATTTTAGAAAACAATTTTCATTTTGGAAAAATACCGGTTTGATTTTTGGTATTCAAGTTTATATATTTTAACCAAAACCGTATTTAGAGCTTAATGTCAAAAACATAGATATTTCATCTTGTTTGTGTAGTGGATCATATCCATACACACTATGCTTTAAAAGTGTTTCAAATATCTTGTTTTTGTATTTGGAGAAATTTGGAAAATAAGTTTTGAAAATATCAGTTTTGGAAAATACAGTTTTTAGTTTGAGCCAATATTTTCAAGTTACAAAAATAGTTCAAATTATTTGTAACATGTCTTGATTTTGTGCAAGCATGTTTGTTTATCAAAGTATATTGGTAAAACTATTTTTGTAAATTTTTCAGTATTTTATGGGATTTTATTTAAGCCAAAAAGACCAACTTTTTAATCCCAGAATTTCTGTTTCCAGGCTTCAGCCGGTCGACCGAAGTCTGAAGTCGGTCGACTGGGCGGTCGACCGACGTGCACAGACGTGCACGCCAGTCTGGCTGGAGGGCCGGTCAACCGTGACGGTCGACCGTCCAGAGAGCTCTGCTCTCTGGAAAGCCCCGGTCGACCGGGCCGGTCGACCAGACAGAGAGACTGCTCTCTGTATCCAGGCCTCGGTCGACCGGGCCGGTCGACCGCTGCCCCAACGGTCAGAAATCTGACCGTTGGCGGTCGATCGGGCGATCGACCGTCAGGCCATCTGGCTCCCAACGGCTAGTTTTTCTAGCTCTATAAATTGGGGCATTTGGGGGCTATTTTCTACAAGATTTTTGGAGAGTTTTTAAACCAGTTTTTCCTACTCTATTAAGAGGTTTTCTCCACAAATTTGAGAGCAAATATTTCCAATCAAAAGGGAGTTTTATCCAGAGTGTTTTCAAAGTGATTTCTTTGAGTTTTCCTCCACCATTTCAATCCTAATTTTCTCACACAAACACTTGAGCTTTCCATTGCTATACCTATCCTATAGGGATCTTTGTTGTGAGAGGATTTTAGGTGATCAAAGTGTTGTGATCACCAAAGTTCTTTTCTTGTACTTTGAGGAGGCGGACTTGCGGGTTCGCGGTGTTTCGAGTTCGTGTGTGAACTCCGTGTTTGAGGTGCGGCCTCGGCGAGCTTGTGGGCTTGCGGTGTGTACGGGACTAGAGAGTCCAAGAGTTCTAGTGGGAACTCCTTGTAGGTGTTGCGGCACCGAGTGATCCGGTGGGATCGGTTTATAGTGGAAATCCTTCAAGTGTGAAGGCGGGGATGTAGAGCAAGTGTGCTCGAACCTCGAAACAAATCTCCCGTGTTTGCGATTGCTCTTTCTCTCTATCTCTTACTTGTTTATATCTTGCATACTTTTATTGCTTTCATCTTTAATTGCTAGATATATACATTTGTGCTCATATTGAAATATGCTTGGGGATTATTTGCTAACACTTGTATTTAACTAAGAGAGCCAACGCGGCACCTCAACTCTTATTTAGAGGAATTTTGAGGAGTTAGTCCAGAGCCCTTCACGAAAATTCGGCTACACTCTTGTGTTATACGTGGTGTTTAGTGTAAAGAATTTTAGTTTACATCATAATAGTTTTTAATTCCGCATTTAGTGACCATTAGATTAGCCATCACCTATTCACCCCCTCTAGGTTATTTTACAAAGTAAAGTAACTACAAGAAAATCAGTTATATAAGCCCACATTACCGATCCGTGAGATTAGTACGTCGAAGGAATAATCCAAATAAGGAAACCCTCATATATATACCCTATACTGAAATCACCTAGAGGGGGGTGAATAGGTGATTATGCTAATCAATGCACTAATTTAAAAATGAGATGATGCAACGATCACTCAAAGTAAAATTAGAAGCCAAATACCCCGTGAAAGGCTCTGAACTCCTTCCTCGTGATTCCTCTAAATAAGAGTTTAGGTGCGCATTGCAATCTTGTTGTGAGAGTATAGATCGACAATGTAAGAATGAATGAATAGAAAGTAAACAACACAAGTAAACCAATCGCAAACACAGAGATATGTTTCGAGGTTCGAGCACCCAGCTCTACGTCCCCGCCTTCACCCAGAAGGATTTCCGATCCACTAGAATTTCCACAAAGGATTACAACCACTAGGGGGTACCCAACTCCTCAATCACACTCCTCTAGTCCAGAGGTAGTGGAGCCACAAATACAATAATCACTTAGTGATCAAAAGACCACAAACTCTCTTTTGAAAAACTTTTCTTTACAAAACCTTAGAGAATAATATATAGGATTGAAGCTCAAGGTTTGTAAGTGAAAAATAAAACAACGTAGAAGAGAGATTGATTCAAAAACTTCAGAGAAAAATCAGATATTAGAGCACAAAAACTGAGAATAAAAACTTCTTTCAAGAATACTCAAACTTTGATTTCTTTGCAAATATTGTTGTGATTCTCCTCAACCCCATCCACCCTATTTATAGGATATAGGTAGGAATTAAAGGGTAAATATTTATTTTGACTAAACAGGAAGGATAAGACCCAAAATCAGCCTAAAATCACGTTTTAAAACATGTTTAAAAAACTAGTTGTTTGGCAGAAAGAGCACTCACGGTCGACCGGCTGGTCGACCGGTTTTCAAAAACTTTTGACCGTTGGCAGGCTCTGGTCGACTGCCCGGTCGACCGTCCCAAACAGAGAGTTGGGTGCAGTCAGTCGGTCGACCGCCCGGTCGCCCGACATGGGGTCCGGTCGATCGCCCGGTCGACCGGATGACGTGCACACATGCACGCACCAGGGGTCAGAACTGCGGTCGACCGCGCGGTCAACCGTTCTGACCTGTAATTGAGCCGGTCGACCGTCCGGTCGACCGCAATAGGTCAAAACAGAAATTTTTGAGAAAACGTTTTTGAAGATATGTTTATTTTCAAAAATGATTTTTGTGAAGATTTTGTAAAATCCAATAAACTGAGTTTGCAAATACTGAAATAGGTCTATTAAAGTATTTTACACATGAGACAAAAATGATCTTTTGAAAACACGTGTAATTTTGTGTGTGGGGGGAAATTGAGCTTCAACACTATATACTATCCTTTAACAAACTAACAAAAATAAAACTATATAGGAAGGTGTTTCTGAACCACGTTGCCGAGCTAGAACTCCTCTCCTATGAAAGAGTCCCCTTGCGCCATCAACCTTACAACATGCTTTTAGAAATCTAAAGTCATCAAGACTTGTACAAACCTAAAATTCATTCTAGAATCTTTATTAGTACCAAATAACTTTTATATATTTTGTTATCATCAAAATGTATATAAATAGAGAGTGTAACCTTTTGGGCCAACAATCTCCCCCTTTTTGATGATGACAAAACATATAAGGTATAACACAAGATATAGAAGGGAGGTAAAACTCCCCCTCAAATAATGTTATATTAAACAAGTAATGTTATATTAAACAAGTATAAAACAACAACTTACTATTTGAGAAAACAAAACAAAAACACTAAACACTACACCAAAACACAAAAATAAAACATAAAACAAAACATAAAAATAAAACATAAAAACATAAAACATAACACACATATATCTCCCCCTTTTTTGTCATACATCAAAAAGGGATATGATAGTAAGAAAACTTATTTAGTCAATAACACAAACATTTAGTTCACCACATATAAAAGAAAATCTATTGAAGTCAAGTGGTTTAGTGAAAATATCAGCAAGTTGAAAATCAGTAGAAACATAATCAATATCAATATCACCTTTCTCAAAATGATCTCTAGGAAAGTGATATCGAATCTCAATGTGCTTGGTCTTACTATGTTGATTTGCATTCTTAGTCATATGAATTGTACTAGTATTATCACAAAATATTTTGATATGGTCATAATGCAAATCATAATCAAGGAGAGTATGTTTCATCCAAAGGACTTGAGCACAACATACCCCGCCGCAACATACTCCGCCTCGGCGGTTGAGAGGGCTACCGAATTTTTTTCTTAGAAGATCATGAAACAAGACAATTACCAAGAAATTGACATGTTCCACTAGTATTCTTCCTATCCACTCTAAAACCCACATAGTCGGCATCCGAAAAACTTGTCATTGAGAATTGTCCGGTTTTCGGATACCATAGACCCATTCTAATAGTGCCCTTAATATAACGAATAATGCGTTTTACCGCAATTAAATGAGATTCTTTGGGACATGATTGGAATCTAGCACAAAGACACACACTAAATATAATATCCGGCCTACTAGCCGTTAAATACAACAAACTACCAATCATGCTTCTATATAATTTTATGTCAACACTCTTACCTTGGTCATCCTTATCAAGCTTGGTGGTGGTAGCCATGGGAGTGTTGCAAATTTTTGAGTCTTCAAGCCCAAATTTCTTGATGAGTTCCTTAGAGTACTTGGCTTGACATATGAAGATCCCATCACGCATTTGCTTGATTTGGAGTCCAAGTAAATAGTTTAATTCACCCATCAATGACATCTCAAATTCACGTTGCATACATTGTTCAAACTCCTTGCAAAGTAATTCATTAGTAGAACCAAAGATTATATCATCAACATATATTTGTACTATAAGAATGTCACTACCAACATGTTTAGTAAATAATGTGGTGTCTACTTTGCCTTTAACAAAATCATTTGATAGAAGAAAACTAGAAAGCCTTTCATACCAAGCTCTTGGAGCTTGTTTTAAACCATACAATGCTTTATCTAGTTTGAAAACAAAATTTGAATGTATATGATCCACAAAACGGGGGGATTGTTCAACATATACTTCCTCATCAATAAAACTATTTAAAATGCACTTTTTACATCCATTTGAAAAAGTTTAAAATTTTTATAGGATGCATAAGCTAGTGTGATCCGTGTGGCTTCTAGCCGTGCTACGGGTGCAAAGGTCTCCTCAAAGTCGATTCCCTCAACTTGAGTGTAACCTTGGGCCACTAACCTAGCTTTATTCCTAACAACATTACCGACTCATCCAACTTGTTCCTAAAAATCCACTTAGTACCAATTGTTGGTCTATTATGGGGTCTAGGAACAAGATGTCAAACTTGATTGCGCTCAAATTGATTGAGCTCTTCTTGCACAGCAAGCAACCAATATGAGTCACCTTCGGCTTTGAGGATGTTTTTGGGTTCAAAATGAGATATGAATGCATAATGCCCACACAAATCATAGAGTTTGGAGCGAGTGGTTACCCCCTTTGATACATCACTTATGATGAGATCTTTGGGATGATTTGAGGCGTATCTCCAATCTTTAGGAAGTGGTTGTGATGGTTCCACTTATTCTTTTGAACTTTACCATTAGGTTCTTACTTGTCTTCTTGGATGGGTGAGTCCTTCAAGGATATTTTCTCCATGTCCTCACCTAATGAGTCAATCTCTACAACATTCTCAACACATGCATTAGATTCCTCAAATTTAACATGCATAGATTCTTCAATAGTAAGAGATGATTTATTGAACACTCTATATGCTTTGCTAGTACTAGAATAACCAACAAAGATTGCTTCATAAGCCTTAGCATCAAATTTACCCAAATTATCTTTGGTGTTCGAAACAAAACACTTGCATCCAAAAACTTTAAAGTATGAAACATTTGGTTTTCTTAAATGATAAATTTCAAAAGAAGTTTTGGAAGTATTTTTACACAAGTAAATTCGGTTTGATATATAGCATGCGGTGTTTACGGCCTCGGCCCATAAGTATTGAGGGAGCCCGTATTCACTTATCATAGTCCTAACCATTTCTTGAAGAGTTCTATTCTTCCGTTCAACTACTTCAATTTGTTGTGGAGTTCTAGGACATGACATTTCATGCTTAATTCTTTTTTCATCACAAAAAGTCATAAAGAGTTGGTTGAGAAACTCACCACCTCTATCACTTCTTATGCGTAAAATCAAAAATCTTTTTTCTTTTTCAACCCTTTTTCGAAAAGTCTTAAAATGCGAAAAAGTTTGATCTTTATGCTCCAAAAAGAAAACTCAAGTGAAACGAGAGAAATCATCGACTAAAACAAAAATATATCTATTTCATTTAAGCTTTTAGTTTTAGTTGGTCCAAAAAGATCCATGTGAATCAATTCTAATGGCCTAGATGTCATGATATCCTTGATTGGTTTGAAAGAAGACTTGGTTTGTTTCCCAAGTTGGCATGCACCACAAATGCGGTCTTTTTCAAACTTCAAACAAGGAATACCCTTCACCAATTCCTTAGAATTTATTTTAGAAAGATGATCAAAAGAGGCATGGCCTAATCTTCTATGCCATAACCATGAAATCTCATCAAAAGCATTTAAACATTTTGTAGTGCAATCCAAATTAAGCATATCAATAATGTAGACATTATTTTCACGAAATCCAGTGAGAATGCATTCATTGATTTTACAATCAAAAATTTTGCAAGAAGATTCATCAAAAATAACTTTGAGACCACGATCACATAGTTGACTAATACTAAGTAAATTATGTTTAAGCACATCAACAAGAACTACATTTTCAATTAAAGGAGATGCACTAATCTTAATGTTACCTATACCGATGATGGTGCCCTTGGAGTCATCTCCGAAGGTGACGGTGCCACCTTCAACGTACCTTGATAGGGTTGCGAAATTGTTGATGTCCCATGTCATATGCCTTGAGCAACCACTATCAAGGTACCACCGCTCCTTACGTCTTGGAGTCTTGGTGTGTACCTATATCAAATAATTTAAAGCTTGATTTTGGTACCCATATTTTCTTGGGTCCTAATGCATTAGTATTTCGAACCCAAACATGATTATTGGTACTATTTATATGATCATAAAAAATTTTAGCTAAATGACCATTCCGGCCACAATAAGTATATTTATAAATTCTTCCATATTTAAAAGCGTAATGAGCATGTGGTTTATGAACATGTGATTTGTGAGCATGGGGTGTTTTTACATGATTAACATGTGATGTGTTGGCATGATGAACATGTGAAGTTTTAGCATGAGATATTTTATCATGTTTAACATGTGGAGTATGCATGTGCTTCTTTGAAAACAATTCTTCTAATTTAATATTGTTAAAAGCACATTCTTTTAAAACATTTTCCAAATCATTTATTCTAGTTTTTAACATAGAAAACTCATTTTCATCAATTTTAGGATATTTAGCTTTGCAAGCAACTCTATAGGCATCAAAATCTTTTTGTGTTGAAATAAGAGTAGAAGATAATTCATTCTTTTCTTTTGAAGAAATAGCAATTTGATTTTAAAGCATTTCATTTTCCTTTTTCAATTTTAAACAATCTTCCTTTTTAGAAACAAAACTTTCTGAAAGTTCATTGAAAGCTTATAATAACAATTCTTTACTTATTTCACTATCATCATCATATGGTTCGGTAGTTACCTTAGGTGTGTTTGCCATGAAACACACATTGGTCGTGTCAACTTCATCTTCGATTCACTTTCCGAATCCCAAGTGGCTTTGAACACCTTCTTTACAAACGGCTTCTTTTGCTTCAAGGAGGAAGATATATTTTTCTTAAAATCTGGACAATCGGCCATGATGTGTCCGGTTTCCGACAGTTGTAGCATGTGATCTTCTTCTCCTCCTTCCCTTCCCATCGCCTTCTATGGTTGAGCTTATTCTTATGGTACATTCTTTTTACATTTCTCACAAGAAGAGAGAGCTCTTCATCATCTTCTTCATTTTCTTCATCGTCATAGTTGGTGGAGGTAGACTTAAAAGCTATAGACTTTTTCTTAAGGCGCCGCTTCTTCTCTAGCCTTTTTCTCCATCTCATGATTCTTAAGATTTCCAATAAGACTTATGAGCTCCATCTCGTCTTTGTCATTCAATTCCTTCAAGGTGGTAGCTTTGATTTCCCATGATGAAGGGAGAGCACGAATCACCTTATGCACCTTTTGGTCGTTGTTGATTTCATCACCTAGGGAAGTAAGAGCATTTGTGATTTTAGTAAACTTAGTAATCATATCATAAATAGATTCATTTTCTTGCATTTTAAAGCATTCATATTGAGAACGCAAGAGATCAATTTTAGCTCTCTTGACTTATGATGTTCCCTCATGAGTGACCAATAAGTGTTGCCAAATCTCATAGGCGGACTTGCAATGGATAACCCGTGTTAAGTCATCCTCATTCAATGCTAAAAGTAAAGCATTTTGAGCCTTCTAATTAGCATCAACTTCCTTGGTGGTAAGATCGGACCAAGTGTCCTCCTCACCTACTGGTTCACTAAAAGGCTTGGTCAAAGACTTAGCAACTCGGCTACCTAGAGATTGCAAGAAAATGTTCATCCTAACTTTTCATATGGGAAAGTTAAGTCTATCAAATTTGGGAGAGGTCTTAATGTTATCGGCCATCTTTACTAGTGCATGAATAAAGATATGAAAATAGTGATTAGCAATTTATAGGATCTCTCTAAGGATGTGAAGCCAAAAACTAGAGTCCTAACTCTGATACCAATTGAAATCCCTAGAGGGGGTGAATAGGTGATTATGCTAATCAATGACTAATTTAAAAATGAGATGATGCAATAATCACTCAAAACAAGATTAGAAGCCGAATATCCCGTGAAGGGCTCTGAACTCCTTCCTCGTGATTCCTCTAAATAAGAGTTTGAGGTGCGCAATGCAATCTTTTTGTGAGAGTATAGATCGACAATGTAAGAATGAATGAATAGAAAGTAAACAACACAAGTAAACCAATCGCAAACACAGAGATTTGTTTCGAGGTTCGAGCACCCAGCTCTACGTCCCCGCCTTCACCCAGAAGGATTTTTGATCCACTAGAATTTTCACAAAGGATTACAATCACTAGGGAGTACCCAACTCCTTAATCACACTCCTCTAGTCCAGAGGTGGTGGAGGCACAAATACAATAATCACTTAGTGATCAAAAGACCACAAACTCTTTTTTGAAAAACTTTTCTTTACAAAACTCTAGAGAATAATATATAGGATTGAAGTTCAAGGTTTGTAAGTGAAAAATAAAACAAAGTAGAAGAGAGATTGATTCAAAAACTTCAGAGAAAATTCAAGATTAGAGCACAAAAACTGAGAATAAAAACTTCTTTCAAGAATACTCAAACTTGATTTCTTTACAAATGTTGTTGTGATTCTCCTCAACCCCATCCACCCCTATTTATAGGATATAGGTAGGGATTAAAGGGTAAATATTTATTTTGACTAAACTGGAAGGATAAGACCCAAAACCAACCTAAAATCACGTTTTAAGATAAAAATCACGTTTTAAACATATTTAAAAAACTAGCCGTTTGGCAGAAAAAGCACTCACGGTCGACCGTTTTTCAAAACTTTTGATCGTTGGCAGGCTCTGGTCGACCGCCCGGTCGACCGTCCCAAATAGAGAGTTGGGTGTAGTCAGTCGGTCGACCGGATGACGTGCACACATGCACGAACCAGGGGTCAGAACTGCGGTCGACCGTTCTGACCTGTAATAGAGCCGGTCGACCGTCCGGTCGACCGTAACAAGTCAAAATAGAAATTTTTGAGAAAATATTTTTGAAGATATGTTTATTTTCAAAAATGATTTTTGTCAAGACTTTGTAAAATACAATAAACTGAGTTTGTAAATACTAAAATAGGTCTATTAAAGTATTTTACACAAGAGACAAAAAATAATCTTTTGAAAACACGTGCAATTTTGTGTGTGGGAAATTGAGCTTCAACACTATATACTATCCTTTAACAAACTAACAGAAATAAAACTATAAAAGAAGGTGTTTCTGAACCGCGTTGCCGAGCTAGAGCCTCCTCTCCCATGAAAGAGTCCCCTTGCGCCATCAACCTTACAACATACTTTTAGAAATCTAAAGCCATCAAGACTTGTACAAACCTGAAATTTATTCTAGAATTTTTATTAGTACCAAATAGTTTTTATATGTTTTGTTATCATCAAAACGTATATAAATGGAGAGTGTAACCTTTTGGGCCAACATATACCTTACGTCACTGTAGTCTGAGTTTATATAATCTGACTTTACCTTCACAATAATATAATAATGAAACAGTATGGAAGCAATCAAGTAATCCAATAAGATAGCACATGTCTAAGTGGAGAGCAGTATAAACCAAGAGTATAGCTAATCATAAATCAGGAGCATGTTATTATTAAGTTATTAAGACTCATCTGATTTTAAACGTCGGTATGTATCCTATCCCACATACCTAGCATACAGATCCAAGAGTAAGTTATTGGAAACTGATGGAGATCAACGAACCATGTTTAGAATAGGTCCCGTATATGCCCGGACAACAGTCAAGGAGTATCCGGTGCTGAGCCGGAACGTACCGCTATGTACCGGGACTTATTGTACACCCGAACAGGAATAGGATGTCACCGCTTCCACAGGAATAGGCTCAGGGGCTTATGGTACAACCAGCAGGCAGGGGAGTAGGGTGCCAGTACACCCCACGGAAGCGCCTGGTGGCCTTCAGGTCGAATCCAAGTATATGGTCGCGCGACACTATAAGACCATCATAAACATGAAGACTATATCGGTACTCATCAGTTTCCCCAATCCCGGTGTAAGTTGTCTAATATTAGAACTTGTCCAATGATAATGTCCACAGGGTATTCATAGTAATCCTATATTCATGGTTATCCTATTACGGGGATCAACAGGAGTATAGTATCAGGAGTAATATCAGGAGCCTCCCTATTTTAGGGGTTCAAGTATACATGAGTTCAGGAGTACAGGAGTTTAGGAGTACCAAATGTCTGGTAATAATATAATAATCATGCCAAGTCCCTGTAAAAGTGATAGTCATGAATATGCCATATAATACGTATCAGGGGTGATAGTGTCCGGTCAAGGGTCACGATGACAAGTCAATGTACTTTTATAACATGAAAGCATGTCAAGTAAGGGTTAGCATGTGTCATATACCGGGGTCAGGATCAGTGACAAGTATGACATATATCAAGTACCGGTGTCTGATATCAAGTACCGGTGTCTGATATCAAGTGATAAGTATAGCATGGCAAGTACCGGGTAAATACCGAGTGCAATATCATATTTTAACTCATATAGCAAGGAGTCAGGTACTAAAATTACAGTAGCAAGTGTTAGGCGTGATATGCTAGTAATACGATGTTCACATATCAATATCAAGCAATAAATTAAGGGTAGTTAATTTTAAGTGTAATATAAAGCACTCGCATAATGATAAAATAGATGCATGTTCAAAAGAAACTGTACTCGCCTGAAACCGGAATGAAAAATCGGTTAAAAATTCGAGAAATCCGCAAACCGTACGAGCAAGCCATTAGCCCATATTTATATGTTAAAATACATAAATATAAATAAATATATATATAAATATTAGAGAGGGAATGAGAGAGGAGATAGAGGAGAGAGAAAGTTGTAGGAAGGGGAGAGAGAGGAAGAGAGAGAAAATAAGGTATTTTTAGAAAAGGAATATAAATTAAAAAGGGAGGGGTATTGTTGTAAATATGGGAAAGTAAATTGGGAATGAGGGGATGGGTATTTTAGGAATGTGGAAAAAGTGTTATTATTTAGGGAAAAGAAATGAAAAGAAAGAAAGAAAGAATTAAAGAAGGAAGGAAGGAAGGAAGGAAGAAAGAAAGAAGGAAGTAGAAATGGAGGGGAGAGGGTGGCCGGTCGACCGGATCCGGCGGCCAGGCGGCGGCGCGGCCTAGGGGAGGGGAGGGAGGTGGTGGAGGAGTTGGTTGGTGTGTTGTTGTTTGATGTTGAAGGAGGTGGTATTGGTAGCGGTTGATGGTGGTGGTTGTTGGTGATTGGTGGTAGTGGGAAGTTGGAGGAGGAGGAGGAGATGATATGGTGGTGGTGGAAGTGGAGGATTTGGGTGGAATTGATGGTGGATTTTGGAGAAAAAGAAGATGAAGTGTTGGGTTTGTTGAAATTGGAAGAAAGGAGAGGGAAATTGGAGATGGTGAAGTGGGGAAGGGAAGTGGGGTGGTTGGGGGGTGTGGCGGTGGTGGCTAGGGCGCCGGTGGTGGTGGCCTAGGTGGTGGAGGAGACGGTTGAGATAGGGGAGAGAGAGGTTGTTGGTTGGTAGAATTGAGAAGATGAAAGTGGAGATATGGAGAAGAATGAAGGAAGGAAATAAGGGAAATTTAAACGAAGGAGGAGAAGGAAGTATGATGAAAGGGGATGGGGGATGGGCTGCATGCTCTGCTCTTGGCTGCGGCTGCGGGAGCAGGTGGCAGAGGAGGAAGTCAAAGGGGGAGAAAGAAAAGAAAGAAAAAGAAAGAAATTTAAAGAAAAGGAAAAAATAAGAAAAAAGAAAATAAAATAGTATAAAATTTTATTATTAAATAATTTATTTATTATAATTTCTAGAAGTACAAAGTAGAGGAGTAGAGAAGGAAAAAGTAAGAAAAGAAATTGTCGGTAAATAATATTATTATTTTAATAGGCTGAAAATTCGACTGTTTCAGAAACGTTCCAAAAAATTTTCAAAAATAGAAAATATTATTTTAAGATACTCGGTGAAATCAGATTTAAGAAATTCAATGTAATTTTCAAATTAAAAATCTTGGAATCTTTCGGCGATACCAGCCGACACCAGAATCGGTGAAATTTGATAAATTTAGAAAAATCTCAAAAATGTATTTAGGTA
This sequence comes from Agave tequilana, assembly GCA_038442645.1. Classification (NCBI taxonomy): domain Eukaryota; kingdom Viridiplantae; phylum Streptophyta; class Magnoliopsida; order Asparagales; family Asparagaceae; genus Agave; species Agave tequilana. Next base: position 33,288 of record JAVJIF010033990.1, read on the forward strand.
GAAAATAAAATTTTAAGAAGTAACGTTAAAGCCATTTTTAAAAATTCAATTCCATTTAAAAAATAAAAATTCGAGAATCGGTCAGCGATGCCGACCGACTCCGATTTTGGAGTTTTGCAGAAAAATTCTGAAAATTCTAAAAAATCATGAAAAATCTAAAATATTAGAAAACAGTGTCTGAAACTAAAATTGGTCAAATCAGATAACCAGAAAGGTCAAATCAGGCTACAGACTAGTATCGGGTTCCCGGTCCCGGTCAGGGCTTACTCTAGATCTGAGAATCCAGACACGATACCAAAAATATGAGAAATTACAACTTAAAAACAAATACTAGAAGAAAATTGCAATAGTACGGTCGAAAAAGTCGGGACACGTATCTGGGTACGTATCCCGGGTACAGGGGCTACAATCTACCCACCTAACAAAAATTTCGTCCTCGAAATTTCTATAAGGAGGGAGATGAACATGGAGAGATTACAGTCAACGATGATAATATGATAAAGTTAAAAGGATAAGGGAGATTACAATCTCAGGACACAAAAGGTTGGGGAATAGCGGTCACAGTGACATCATCAGTGCTCTTGATCTGGGTACTAAGCTCCTTGTCCTTCCGCTATCACAACTGACGCCTCGGCTTCTCCTGCTGACAAATAGTAAGCCTGGCCTCTCCCACGGTCAGCTTCAACTCTTGCTCCTTGCTGCTGGGGAGGGAGTAGAGCTCTCCTGCCAACGGGCTCGGGGTTCCTTCCCGACGGTGGTGCTGGAAGTGCCAGAGGTGCTGGGGTAGCATCCCACATCCTCTTGAACGGACAAACACCTAATGAATGATCACCAGATCCACATGCCAAACACAGCCCGTTCGCCCTTCAGCAATTGCTCTGAATTTGTCCGGGCCTCAGGCAATATCCGCATATCGCCTGCTGAGGGGGAAGTCGGAATGGTCGCCTGACTATCGGGCCATCGCTGGGTATGGTTGGGTCTTTTTCATCCATCAACTGAAAGGATCTCTTCACTGGCTTGTTCTGCATCTGGTGCTTGTCCTTCTACTCCAGTCCTCGCTCTACCTCACGGGCAATAGAGAGAACCTGAGAGTACGTCTTAAGCTGCTGAGGGATAAGAAATATCTGAATGTCAATCTTCAGCCTCTGTTGAAATCTGCTGGCCCGCTTCTCCTCATCGCTCACCATGTAGGATGCAAATCGACTGAGTCTCAGAAATTCAGCAGCGTACTCATCCACAGATCGGTTCAACTGCTGCAACCTGATGAACTGCTCCTCCATCTCTTTCTGAGCCGTTGCAGGAAAGAACCTCTCATAGAAACCCCTCGAGAACTGATCCCAAGTAATAGGCCTCTCCAATCTCGCTTCTTCTGCCAACCACCAGGTTCTGGCCACATCCTTCAGCTGTATTTTGACCACTTCCACCTGGTTCTCATCAGGAATCCAGGCTGCCTTCAGAAGATCTGTAGTATCAATCAGCCACTGCTCGGCGTCCAACGGCTTCTCTGTACCCGAAAATGTAGCCGGCTGTAGTTTCCTGAAATCGGATACACTACTAGGCCTCTGCTCTCTAGGTGCTGTCAATAATGCTTGTCGCAGGAGCTCTGTTTACTGATGCTGACTCTCCATCATGCCATACAGTACCCTCATCATGTTGTCACCATCTCCATTAGAACTGTTGCGAGAAGTGTCAGGACCGTTACGGGTTCTCCGTCCTTCCATATCTGAGTTGGTTGAAGGGATGATAGGAAGAAGCTGAATGGAAAAAGATAGAAGGGTCTCAGGATCTAAGAAAAAGATTGCGAGGAAGGAATAGATAACACCGTACTTACGATTGGAATGTATATTCAAGACTCATGCTTTCCAGCTGCAGCTTAATACATCATTAATCTGCCAACTGCTTGTACTGAGGATGTTAGAGCCTAGGCTCTGATACCAACCTATGACGCCCCGATTCAGCGGGTACGGAGATGTTACTGTAACGTATATACGCAGGTCAGAAATACCCTTACGCATATACGCTAAGCATCAGTACATGCAAGAATCAGAGTGCGGAAGCACAGTGGTAATATACATTCTAACAGAAAAGTACAAGTACATGGTTATCACAAAAAAGCGATACAATATTATAGGAATATTACATCACCAGGAAATACAAAGTACAATACATGAAGAGATATACAAAATAAAAGCTGAGAGGTGCTCACGACACAGCAAGAGGGCCTCGAGAGCCAATCAGGAGGGGAACTGGGAGGAAGAGCTGTGGCGATGATCCAAGCTCCTGCTGCTCTCCGATCGTCATGGAAGGATCCAATGCGCACTCTGATCAGCTACAGTAAGGTCACCAAGATCCAGACTCCAGGATCTAGACATAAGAATCTAGGATTGTCAGATGCTACCCTGCGAGTACTATAGTAAAGCCAAGTGGCGTGCATAACAGGTACATGTGTACAAGAAAGGTGTACCGTGAATATAAGCATATATGAACATGAAATGAGACAGTAAGTAAAGTAACTACAAGAAAATTAGTTATATAAGCCCACATTACCGATCCGTGAGATTAGTACGTCGAAGGAATAATCCAAATAAGAAAACCCTCATATATATACCCTATACCTCACATCACTGTAGTCTGAGTTTATATAATCTGATTTTAACTTCACAATAATATAATAATGAAACAGTATGGAAGCAATCAAGTAATCCAACAAGATAGCAGATGTCTAAGTGGTGAGCAGTATAAACCAAGAGTATAGCTAATCATATATCAGGAGCATGTTATTATTAAGTTATTAAGACTCATCTGATTTGTAAACGTCGGTATGTGTCCTATCCCACATACCTCAGCATACAGATCCGAGAGTAAGTTATTAGAAACTGATGGAGATCGACGAACCATGTTTAGAATGTGTCATGCCCGGGACAACAGTCAAGGAGTATCCGGTGCTGAGCCGGAACGTACCGCTAGATACCGGGACTTATTGTACGCCCAGATAGGATAGGATGTCACCGCTTCCACAGAAATAGGCCCAGAGGCTTATGGTACAACCGGCAGGCAGGGGAGTAGGGGTGCCAGTACACCCCACGGAAGCGCCTGTGGCCTCTAGGTGGAATCAAGTATATGGCCGCGCGACACTATAAGACCATCATAAACATGGAAACTATATCGGTACTCATCAGTTTCCCCCATCCCGGTGTAAGTTGTCTAATATTAGAATTTATCTAGTGATAATGTCCACAGGGTATTCATAGTAATCCTATATTCACGGTTATCCTATTACGGGGATCAATAGGAGTATAGTATCAGGAGTAATATCAGGAGCCTCCCTATTTCAGAGGTTCAAGTATACAGGAGTTCAGGAGTACAGGAGTTTAGGAGTACCAAATGTCTGGTAATAATATAATAATCATGCCAAGTCCCCGTAAAAGTGATAGTCATGAATATGCCATATAATACAGGTATCAGGGGTGACAGTGTCCGATCAAGGGTCACGATGTCAAGTCAATGTACTTGTATCACATGAAAGCATGTCAAGTAAGGGTTAGCATGTGTCATATACATGGGGTCAGGATCAGGTGACAAGTATGACATATATCAAGTACCAGTGTCTGATATCAAGTGATAAGTATAGCATGACAAGTACCGGATAAATACCGTGTGCAATATCATATTTTAACTCGTATAGCAAGGAGTCAGGTACTAAAAATTATAGTAGCAAGTGTTAGGCATGCTATGGTAGTAATACGATGTTCACATATCAAAATCATGCAATAAATTAAGGGTAGTTAATTTTAAGTGTAATATAAAGCACTTGCATAATGATAAAATAGATGCATGTTCAAAAGAAACTGTACTCGCCTGAAACCGGAATGAAAAATCGGTTAAAAATCTGAGAAATCCGCGAACCGTACGAGCAAGCCATTAGCCCATATTTATATGTTAAAATATATAAATAATATATATATATATATAATATTAGAGAGGGAATGAGAGAGGAGAGAGAGGAGAGAGAAAGTTGTAGGAAGGGGGAGAGAGAAAGAGAGAGAAAATAGGGTATTTTTAGAAAAGGAATATAAATTAAAAGGGGAGGGGTATTGTTGTAAATATGGGGAAGTAAATTGGGAATGAGGGGATGGGTATTTTAGAAATGTGAAAAAAGTGTTATTATTTAGGGAAAAGAAATGAAAAGAAAGAAAGAAAGGATTAAAGAAGGAAGGAAGAAAGAAAGAAAGAAAGAAAGAAAGAAGGAAGTGGAAATGGAGGGGAAGGGGTGGCCGGCCGGCCGGCTCTGGCGGCCAGGCCGTGGCGGCGGCGCCACCGGCGGAGGGGAGGCGGTGCGCGCGGCCTAGTGGAGGGGAAGGAGCTGGTGGAGGAGTTGGTTGGTGTGTTGTTGTTTGATGTTGAAGGAGGCGGTGTTTGGTAGTGGTTGATGGTGGTGGTTGGTGGTGATTGGTGGTGGTGGGAAGTTGGAGGAGGAGGAGGAGATGATAGGGTGGTGGTGAAAGTGGAGGATTTGGGTGGAATTGGTGGTGGATTTTGGAGAAAAAGAAGATGATGGAGTGTTGGGTTATGTTGAAATTGGAAGAAAGGAGAGGAAAATTGGAGATGGTGAAAGTGGGGAAGGGAAGTGGGGGGTTGGGGGGGTGCAGCGGCGGTGGCTAGGGCGCCGGTGGTGGTGGCCTAGGTGGTGGAGGCGGCGGTTGAGGTAGGAGAGAGAGAGGTTGTTGGTTGGTGGAATTGAGAAGATGAAGGTGGAGATATAGAGAAGAATGAAGGAAGGAAAGAAGGGAAACTTGAAGGAAGGAGGAGGAGGAAGTATGATGAAAGGGGATGGGGGTTGGGCTACTGTTGCAGCCCATCATGCTCTGCTCTTGGCTGCGGCTGCGGGAGCAGGTGGCAGGGGAGGAAGTCAAAGGGGGGAGAAAGAAAAGAAAGAAAAAGAAAGAAATTTAAAGAAAAGGAAAAAAATAAGAAAAAATAAATAAAATATTATAAAATTTTATTATTAAATAATTTATTTATTATAATTTCTGAAAATACAAAGAAGGGGAGTAGAGAAGGAAAAAGCAAGACAAGAAATTGTCGGTAAATAATATTATTATTTTAATAGGGTGAAAATTCAACTGTTTTAGAAACGTTCCGAAAATTCTCAAAAATAGAAAATATTATTTTAAGATACTTGGTGAAATCTGATTCAAGAAATTCAATACAATTTTTAAATAAAAAATCCTGAAATCTTTCAGCGATACCGGCCGACACTCGAATCGGTGAAATTTTGATAAATTTAGAAAAAATCTCAAAAAACGTATTTAGGTAAAAAATGAAATTTTAGGTAAAACGTGAAATCCATTTTTGAAAATTTAATTCCTTTTGAAAACTGAAAATCCGAGAATCAGTCAGCGATGCCGACCGACTCCAGTTTTGGAGATTTTGCAAAAAAAATTTGAAAAATTCTAAAAAATCATGAAAAATTTAAAATATTAGAAAACATTGTCTGAAATTAAAATCGGTCAAATCAGACTACCAGAAAGGTCAAATCGAGCTACAGACTAGTATTGGTTCCCGGTCCGGGTCAGGGCTTACTCTAGTTCTGAGAATCTAGATCCGATACCAAAAACATGAGAAATCACAACTTAAAACAAATACTGGAAAAAAAATTGCAATAGTACGGCCAAAAAAGTCGGGACACGTATCTAGGTACGTATCTCGGGTATGGGGTGCTACAGGAAAAAATCTCACCAGTTTGCGGTGGATGAATCTTCGCCACAAGCGACTGACCACTCCCGATCAGACCTGTCAAAGCACACAGAGAACCTTTAAGGTTGGGCGACCTTGTGGCGCCGGCCTAAGACTCTCGAGCATGAGAATCAGTAGGTGGAATGGTGTAAGGACAGAGCAGAGCAACACTGCCAGTGTGTTTTATTGGTATCGTAGACTAGCACAGGAAAACTGTTAGTGCATATGGGAAAACTGCTAGTATAGTTGGGTGGACTAGCACAGGAAAACTGCTAGTGTGGTGGTGTGCGTGTGCGCACTTTAAGATTTCTGGGAAGCGACCCCTTCCTCTTGGAGAAGAAGGATAGTATATACCTGACATGGATGCTGGCTTTATGGCAGAATTGATGCACTATTGTAACTACATGATATGCATGTATTGAATTTGTTGTAACAATCGTGATCACCGACTTTGGTTGGTTGGGATTGCATGCAGAGAAATCTGTTATTGTCCATAATAGCCCACGCTGATAAGGGCGTTACGCGTTATGAATGTGGGGAAGGACGAAGCTGCATAACTGTTGGAGGAGATCAATGATGATTTATTGTTGAGCTTCAGGATCAGAGCTGAAGCCTTTAGAACAGAGAGGGCCTCAGAGTGGAGAAGACTCTGAGGAGCTGACGACTTCGGAGTAGTAAAGGCCTCGGAGTGGTGGAATGCGGCTCTGGGTCAAAATATCTTCAGGATGGTGGGCAGCTTCGAGAAGGCTAGATGTGGCGGAGCCTTCGGGATGGATTCTGAGAGTTGTGGATGTCTTGGGGAAACTCCTCGGTAGTTTGGATATGTGTCATCATCCTGGTGCGGGTGAAATTTTGACCACTATAGATGCCTCCACTTCCCCTTTATCAGAGCCTGCGGAAGGGAAGTCGGGGGAGCGAAGTGGATCGGAGGGAGTTTCAATGCCTCAAGCTTACTTTGGTGCTTGTGGACAGAGGAGCATACAATGAATCTCTTCGGGTCACTGCGGATCTTCTGGAATTAATTGGAGATTGTACTACTGACTATCAGTTGTTACATCTGTTACATCTGTCGGTAGGATTCCTCAAAAGTCGCATCATGCTTCTCTTTGAATAATGGCTGGAATTGTAGGATTTTATAGTCTTATGACGATGGTTGATCTTCTACCTTTTCTGTTGACCGAAAATCTCAGAAACTGGGCCAACTTTTCAGGTATAGCTTCTCATCCATCTATAAATAAAGAGAGACCGTGGGAGAAAATCATCTTCGCTGTCTTCTTCAAACCCCTTACTTCGAAACCCTAACTTCTTCTTTCTCTGCTGGGCCGCCATGCTTTCATCTTTTCTCTTCATCAGATGGAGAAAGGAAAATGAGAGGGGGAAGAAGATGAGGAAATGGTGACCAGGCTCTCTTCTAGGGAGTCTGACTGGTGCGTCGTGTTAGGTGTCGTGAAGGGGTAGTTATAGTGCATTAGTCGTCGTGACAGGGTGCCACCGTTGAGAGTAACAGGTAGGATTCTTGCTTCAACTGGATTGGGTGATCTGGTTTCCGAGTTGCTTGATTTTGGTCAAGCAAACTTCGATGTTGAGGTCGTCAGCCTATGTCCTAATGGTGTGTACGAGGAAGAAGGAGAGAGAGCTCACCGGCTGGGTACACTGATGAGCCACTCCTCTTCCTGGAGTCGGAGCCTCCCATAGAACATGTCAGAAGGGATGCGGTACCATCACCTTCTTACGTGTTTTGCTGGAGTTAGTCTGGTGTCGTAGACGTTGTCGTGCCTTCTAAGGGCTTCTTGGGAGTCCTCATTTTGCTGCCTTGGTGGGACACAGAGGCAGGGGGCATAGTTAAGGAGTCATGGTGTGGATGAAGATGGACGACTGCTTCTGAAAGATAAACTTCGATGAACAAATCTCTATTATTCAGCACCAGGGGTCTCTTAATAGTGGCAGGGCCGGAGAGCCTGGATCTGGATCTTTTGTATCTTTTTCAAAAATGTAAACACACAGATGAAAAAAGATTTTTTGTATTACACTTGTCAGTTGTAACGAAATAAACTTAATGGAATGGTATTTAGAATGAAAGTATCTTTGGAATTGAAATATCTTTTGGAATGAAAATTGTTATGTTTAGATCTTGCTTGGTTTGTTTTTACCATAAGCTTTTTGGAATTGATATAACCATGCTTCTTTGTAGTGCTGGTCTCTATCTCTAGTTTGGTTGGTACGCAACAGAGTGTCGGTGGGTTTATGCTATTGTTTTCGAGTGGGGTAATCCCATCAAAAATACATGCAAACTTTGGACTCCGAGTGGGGGACACTCCCACATCGGAGGGTTTCGACTGTCCGTTGGCTAATCGAGAGGGGGCCCGTAGGCTGGTGCTTGTGTTGCAGCCTCCGAGTGGGGGACACTCCCATATTGGAATGTACAAGCTTCAAGGATTCTGATGGAGGACACTCCCATTAGCGTGGCAGGGACTCCGGGGGGGACACTCTCACAGTGGAGGGTTTCAACTGCCCATAGGCTAATCGAAAGGGAGCCCATAGGCTGGTGCTTGTATTACCGTCTTTGAATGGGGGACACCCCACAGCAGAACGTACAAGCACCAGAAATTCTGATAGGGGATACTCCTATTAGCGGGGCAAGGATTCCGAGTGAGAGACACTCCTACAGCGAAAGATTTCGACTTCGAAAGAAAGCTCGTGGGCTAGTGCTTGCTTTGTCATCTCTGAGTGGGGACACTCCCATAATGAAACGTTCAAGCATCGAAGATTTTGATAAGGGACACTCCTATTAGCGGGGTATGCTGAAATAGTTAGTAGCAAAAATTTAATTTTATTCAATAATTTGAGAAATAATACTGAAAATTAAATTGAAATAACGGGGGTGTTATCGGAGGAGATATTTCCCTATCTTCATTGGAGGTACGGGATCACTCAATCACCTTGTATTGGGTGATCATGTGTTGTGCTTGGACAGGAGGCGGAGCACTTGGCTATCTTGCACCGGAGGGCAGTTCAGGAGGGTAAGAACATACTCTCTGGGGAAGTCTTGGAAAGCTGGCTCTGAAAGTAGCTGATGTAGGACTTTAGACTGTCACCTTATCTCATTTTGATGAAGAGGAGGTAATGGTTGTTCTTCTTGGCCTCTCAACGGAAGACGTATTGAGTGAGGAACGCATCGGTTACCTCCTCAAAATCACAGAGAGAATGTGGTGACGGGGAGTAGAATCAATCTGAAGCCACGCCTTTCAGGATGGACGGAAAGGATAGACACATGAAGGTGTCATTGCATGAGTGGACTGTCATCTTATCCCAGAAGTGTCTTATGTGTTGAACTGGGTTGTTCGCTCTGGAGTAGTAGTCAAATGTCGTAGCTGAGAACTTCTTCGGAAACTCACACTCCAAAATCTCTTTGGAGATAGGGGAATCGGAGACTTTGGCAGCTGCCAGTATCGGTCCACTATGAAATTGCAGTTTCGCCTCTCAGATCTGCCTTTGGACTAGCTCGTCGAGCGTTCTGATGTCAGAGAGCTTTATGCGAGTCTAATCGCGCTGAACTCCTGTTTTGTAACGAAGTGAGTCTGTGTCATTGTTGGAGTTATCTTTACACAGTGAAGACTATAGTCTGGGCCGCCTCAGGGTGATGGGCCCATCATCCTGCGTCTCCCGCCTTCCGGGTTCGTTCTCTGATTGCGTTTGCGCCTGAGTGCCTTGAAGGGCGACGATTTGAGCTTTGAGTTGGTTGTTGAGTTACCTCAACGTCTCATGTTCACGAACGACATTCTAGCGATTGAGAGCTGCATGCTCCCAGTTGCAATCTGACCAAGCTTGCTCCTTCTTCATCTGCTCTTTCATTCCAGCAAACATCTGAAGGATCTAGCCTTCGAATAGTGGCAGTTGGGCGCTTGTGGCTGATCAATGTGAAACCTTCACAGAAAAATAGAGTTTAGAAATTGAGAATGAAATGTGCTAAGTTTCTCAATACTACCACTATAGTAAGTGGCTATACGGGTCGTGATCCACAAAGAGAACTGCGATGGAAGCGTTTAAGTATTCTTTTTAATTTACAGAATACCGGGTAGAACGTTTCTTCTATGTTTTTTAAAGAAAGAAAAAAGAAATGAAAGAATTCTAGGTTAAGGGAAAACCAAAATAAATAAAGAAGAAGATGGTGTTGGTTTTAAAAGTGTTTTTAACTAAAAGATAAAAAAGAACTAAAAGAAAGTTAAAAGTATACTTACATCTTATGCTTGTTTCATCTTAGATCTTAAGCAATGACTTATCTTGGCTTGAAGACTTTCACCGTATGGAATATAAGATTATCCTCATTCTATACTGCCTATATTAGATTATTAAAACTATGAAAAGTAAGTATGAATTGATACAAAACTTACCCATTTAGAAGTGAGAATCCATCATCATAAGCCATCAGTGGCTCTTGCAAGGGTAAGGCTTGTTCAAGGCCATTAAAAGCATACAGATTGAGATCGAGCATAAAAGAGCAAGTACTAAAGAAAAGCAAAAATAAAATGAAAAATGTAACTTTGATTAAATAAGAAACTATAAGAAAAAGGAGAAACTTACATCATTGTCACCCTTGAATCCCCTCTCTCTTTTTCTTATGAATCTCTCTAATATTAATTACATAAAAAAAATATAAAATTATATAAAGGAAAACAGAAACTTAAGTTAAAACTAAAGCAAAATTTAGCCTAAGCTCTCTCTACTGGAGTGGTGCGCATTTACCTTCAGAAATTATAGTATTTATAGGAAAAAAGGAGTGCCTAAAGGTGGTGAAGAGATTGTTTACACTCTAAAGATAATGAGCGGTTAGACAACACTTCGACCGGTCCGAACAATGTCTAACTTGTCGACACTTTCAAAAGACAAGCAGCAGACAGGTTGAAGACATGTCCATCCCCGATGGATAAACCAGTGATTTGGACTCCACTGATCCAATAAAGCTTACAGTGAGCCAAATGTTGTATTTTGAAGAAAGCCTAAGAGGCTAACTCCTAACTTCGCTGCAAGCTTTATTTTAGCTTCGCAGCTTATCTAACTTCGCTGCAAGCTCGGCGCTAGCTTCACAGAAAGTTGTTCATTAGTTTCACTGTGAGCTTGCTTTCTAGCTCCACTGTGAGCCTATTCTTTAACTCCGTTGTGGGCTTATTTCCAGCTTCGCATGAAGCTTAGCTCCGCTACGAGCGTTTATGGTCATTTTTACTATTATTAAATCTCAGCATGAGATTAATGTGATTAAGATTAAATCAGACAGTTAATCACCGTGATCTTTTCACTTCTCAATCAGCTGAGAGAATCAAGGAAATCCCCCAATCAGCTAGAGAAAATCAAGGGACTGCTGTAATAACCTTGAGCTAGTTGGCTAATTAGCTTCGCTTGCGCTTAAATAGCTCCGCGCCAAGCTGCAGCGAAGCTAGTCTGGCTTTAGGTGCGGAACTAGACTATGCTGATTTTAGGGGAGCAGATACACCCCTTGAAGCCTATAAATAGCCCACTTCGAGGCAGGCTAATAGCTAGAATTTTTGGCTAGAAGATTCTTACTGCAAAAGAAAATTAAAGATTAATCTCTAAGCTTTCAGAGAACTTTGCTTCTCTTTTCAGGGTGCTAATACCCTCTCAACCTTCCTTATCTAAAAGGACTTCTGGGACCAGCTGAGAAGGAAATACTTAGGCAGAAGACTTGAAGACTCCATCACTCACATCGTCAATGGAACAGAGTGGTTGCATGCTGATCAGACTTCCACCGGCATACTTTTCCAGAAAAATCTAGAAGAGGGTTCTTGAAAATTTTTGTTTCTTTTTACTGGTAATTCTCTTCGACTACTTGTAAGTTTTCCTACATTCAATTAAATGGAATAGAAGATGGTGACTTCATTGGGAAAAATCTTCTTCAAGAACGAGAAGATTGTGTTGCAGTGCGATGTTCAGACCCTTTAGGTCTTCTGCAGAGACATTAGTCATTCAATTTGATCAAGAGAAATATGAAGAGATTCTCTCTGGGGGTAGCAAAAGTCCCCTGAATGTGCGCAAGTATAGGAAGATCCCTGTGGTTGGGTCTCCTCTAACCACTGTCGAGAAGCAAGTCTCTGATGAGACTAAGAAGGCCGCATGCAGGCCTAAATCAGCTTCATGCGGAGCTAAACAAACTTCTTTGAAGTCTGTCTCAGTCTCAACAAAGACTCAATTAGCTTCGCGCCAACGCCTGCGTGCTGTGTGCAAAGCTAAATCAGTCTCTAAGGCTATATGGATTGAAAAATCCATTTCAGCTTCATGCAAGGCTAAAAGATCTATGAATTCAGCTTCTGGCCTAAGCTCTCTCTGCTGGAGTGATGTCCATTTGCCTTCAGAAATTACAGTATTTACAGAAAAAAGAGTGCCAAAGGGTGGTGAAAAGATAAGCTCAAATTGCTGGCCAACAGCCAAATCCTTATCCTTACTATCCCTTTGTATACTGATAAATTCATCTCTGTACTTCTAGTTTTGGGATTATCTTCACTGAACTTTCAAGTAAGGATAATAAATCCATATAAATCTGATTTAGTTGGAATATATTTGATAATATCCTCTCCGTTATCCCATGTTTTCTGGTAAGATTTGCCTCTAGATTTCTAAATTAGGAATTATCTTCGTTGATCTTCAAATTAACCAAATGGATCTTCAAAATATGGTTTTATCTAGTGTTATCTTCTCTGATTTGCTTTAATCTTTGGATAGAATTGCTTCTAAACCTCTGAATTTGAGTAGATCCTCATTGATTTACTTTAGCTTTTAAAACTCCAGATTTAATTAGAAAAACTTGTCCATTTTTCTTCTTTCTCCATTTATTACCCTACATACCATTAGACATTAAAAGGAATTAAATAGCAAAATTTTATTACAAAATAAATATGAAAATGTGACATATGTGACACTAAATATGTAATGTACGTGGACAATCAGTGGCTATCCTCTGAGACTAGGAGGAGCCGGTGTCGTCAGTGGCGCGCTCGTGATTGGGGGTGTGTGGGGGGCCTGTGCCCCCAGTATTGGCATTGGTCTCACTTTAGAAGGGCGTGGTTGTGGATGATCGTCTGTTTCTTGGTGGCCATTGATGCTAGGGATAATATAACCAGTTTGTGGAGAATGAATCTCTGCCACAAGCGAGAGATAAACTACCCTAACTCTCTGTATATCTCCCTAAAGAAGAACCCTAGGGGGTATTTATAGGCACCAGGGGAAAGGGGGACAACCCCTACCGTGGAAACGCGGCCCAGGCCGCGTTTTCGCGGCTCTTCTAGAGTCGCGCGCGTCGCACCTGCTGTCGCGCGCTGTCGCGTTTGTCCCCTGTAGGCTGCAGGTCCCGTTTTCTGATTTTGGGCCCCTGGTTTTGACGAAACTGCTCTCCAAGGTCAATGGCTATATTATAGGCCTTTAATCACCCATTAGATGGTGATTTATGGTCTTCTTCTTCATTGCACACCATGGATCTAGAAACATACAAGAGAGGTATTATTAGCGGAATTTAATATTAAATAAATGTGAAGATGTGGTATGAAATATGCAATTTTAGAGACTAATCATACCCCCACACTTATCTTTTGCTCATCCCGAGAAAAACAAAAAACTAAAGAAATTATTACACTACTTTCGCAGGTGACGCGATTGCACTGAGCATGTGCAATAAGCCGTTAAACCTCTAGGTTTCCCCTAGATGAGGAGTTTTGTCTCCTGAGGGTTTTTAGCGGATTACATGCACAAAATCCATAAAGAAAGAAATCAAATGTTAGTATTTTGAAAACACATTGTTGAAATAGAGAAAAGTGTTAAAGTAGTGAAATATAAGTGATCCAAGGTCATAGGTTAATCAGAAATTATTCTTCCTTAAACTAAGTCGAAATGCAAAATCTTATTATAAATTAAATGTAAGAATTTAAAATTGAATTGACTCTTTGATCTTTCATAAAACTCTGAAAAAAATATGCACTTTGTGAACTGTGAAGATTTTTGGGATATTGACTCAAACTTTCATGTCGTTGATTTGTGTATATTTATTTTTTTATTTTTTTCTTCTTTTTTCTTCTCTTAGTTTTCTTAGGCTTTCTTATTTACCCAAGTAGTGAGCTTTTAGCCGGTGACTCCCAAACCAGATGCTCTTAGGGCACCAGATGAGAAAACATCCCTCGGACTTTAAGGACTCGAGTAAACAAGACTATAAAACTAAAGGAGATTATTTTATTTTTGTCCACCATTTAAGGTGTGAATAATCATGTTTCCTGAGGCATAATTACCCAACTTCAATAAGTGATTTTTATTATCATTATATTTTAATATATTTTTATAGCATTTTCAATCTTTGTTTCAATCCCAAAAACTGTGTAAGTGTGAAGTGCATAACTCTAAGTCAAAAATTCAAGATCAAATTATCTTTCCAATCTTACTTTCTTATTCTAAAATTTAAATAAGATCTATTATTTTGACTCAGTTTAAAATTTTATAAATTTAGGTCTTCCTAATTCCTAAGATAATCTTAATTTTCTTAAAAATAAATCAAAACTATTTATCATGTTTCAAAAAGTTTTGTAAAAAGAAAAGAAAAGAATTTCTATACAAATTTTTTTTAAATTAAAAAGAAGTGTAAAAGAAAGAAAATGTAAAACTAACTATGTTAGTAAGCTCTCCCACACACTTATCTCATGCATTATCCTCAATGCATCGTGAATGTGTATATACATGAAACAAATAGAGGGGGAAGGAAAATTACCTTACGGTGGTGGCTCCAGTGGTGGTCTGATTGGGCCAAGCGTTGCTACCCAATCAAGATATCGTGGATTTTACAGAAACCCACCAGTGACCTCCCTAATACGACCCAGAAAAATATTGGAGAACTGTATTATCTTATTGAAAAATTACCCCCATCCAATTTTCAATTTTCAAATATAATTACTGAGTCATTTTCTTCAACATTCTTGTCTAACAATGAAGTGTGATTTTGGAAAATTATTGATGTGGACTCAGCCGACTCGAGAATTTGACTCAAATCAAGTCGAGAGTTAACAATGAGAGTCAAAATGGGTTCAAAAATAGAGTACAAATCAAAGAATTTATGTTCATACACTTTCCCCATCAATGAAGTGTGATCATAAGATATTGGTGATTCTATTTCATGGTGTACTGGTACAGGATTCAATGTTGACTCCGGAATAGAGAAAAAAATCTGGTGAAGACACTGAAGTCATTATTGAATCAAAAGTGAAATGGAATAACCAACTTAAGGTTCAGGATCACTTTCAAGCTCAAGTTCAATTTCAGGAATAGGATAAGTAGTCAAAATGTCAGGAATTTGATGTTGGTCAAGTTCAGATTGGTATGATGAAATTAAAGTTGGATTTTCAAAATGACATGATTCTTGGGTCTAATCGGTAGAGTTAGGGATATAAAGATTCGTCAAAGTTGACAAGAAAGACTTTCCTCGCTCTCATTGATCAAATCGCTCATTATCAAGTCTAACCTACTGCTAAGCCGGGTAACAGAATTTTGAGTCTGAATCATGTCTTCCATACTCTTTGCAATTGGTTCTTTTTGAAAAGGTGAATATGAAAGTTTACTTTGGAAATTGTGGTGAAATTGTGAGTCCATTGGATTTTTTGATTGCTGCTCAGACTCACGCAAGGGTTTCATACTAAAGTCTAGGATTGATGGTTGTTCATTTTGAATCGGTGAGACTGAAAAAATGAGTAGGACTCTTGAAAATTTAGTTGAGATAATGAGTCTAACATATTTTGAAATCTTTACATTTTTTCACAAAAGACTTCCAAACGCTTTTCTAGCTCAGATTCTTCTTCAATTGGATGTTTTAGAAAAGGAGTATATGGAGTTTGATTTGGGAAAGATTGTGAATTGAGCGAATTTTGAATTTGTTGTTGGGACTCAAGCAAGGTTTCCATACTCCTTTCCAAATTGGATTTTTCCTTAGTTTGTGGAACACAAAAGGAGAATATGAAGCAGAATCGGGGAATGAATATTATGAAAATTATGGACAAGATGGTTGAAAATTTGACTCGGGAGAGATGAACCCCCATTGACTCTGTGAAGAGTTGAAATTATATTGAAAATTATGGTCATAAGATTGGGGATATGGGCCATATTGAGTCGGATAATCCCAACCCGGCATATATGGTTGGTTCATGTTATACATAGGCGGTCGGAGTTATTCGGGTCAAATGAGATCGGGGTGAAATATGGATTCATATTATGAATGAAAGAATTATTGTTGTTAAAATCTATTTCACAATATACAAAAAAGAAAAACAAACAAACAAACAAACAAATAAACAAAAAGAAAAAGAAAACAAACCTATGTTAGGGTTGACTTAGATCTAGACGACTTCTAACTGGTTAGACTGTCCACGGGGGGTATATTGTCAGAATCTGACCACGAGTTAATCGGCTAAGTAGGGGCAAGATCAGTGGGAGGTATCCGTGCCGGAGCAATGGACCTAATTATGCCAAACCATTGTTCTTCGAGATTTCACCTCTTAATCCGCAACCTTAAACACCGATTTGATAAGAGTCAACTTCAACAACTTTCTCCCTAGGTCAATCTCTTAAATGAGTCCGAGATGTCCGTAGGGGCCAACGTCTGAAAAATTTTATTTAGGCATGGATTGTGTGAGTGGAGAGGTGATCTTTAGGCTAAGGAAGGGTAATGACTTCCCCACCTTATGTTGTAATGAGTTTTGCTCTTAAGTTCAATTCGTGCAAGTGTGCAATATAGATAAGAATGAACACACAAAGCGAGTAAATCACCCACGTATTTGTCCTAACTATATGCTATGCAATATGTACACCTCCGTCAAGATCACAATAACAGAAGAATAATACAGTATATTGGAATGAAAATTGACATGTGCCTAAATGCAAATGTCTAAACCGTTTTAAAGCATCCAATTTTCGTATTTTAGTTCATAATTATTACAATACACAGGTAATATAAACAAAAATTAGCAGCAGAGTATAAGAATATAAAAAAATTTACCCAACCACACAAGAGCAAGTGTGAACTTCTGCAATGCCTAAAACTTTAACCTGTACACAAAAAATAAAAAGAAAAGTTAACAAAAATGTGAAATCAAATTGTTCCCATCCCGGTAACGGCGCTAAAATTTAATCAGGGAAAAACCGCGCACGAAAAGTGTATGTTTTGAAATTGATATTTAAAGTGTGTCTTTGGCTTCCTCAATACTTCTGTTATAGCGTAGAAGCTAAAAAGAGTCGAATCCATAAGGATGGGAGGCGATAGAAGCTTACACGGTATGTTCACGTGTATGTTAATGGTTCTTCAATGTTTGAAAGAATGAAAAGAAAAGAAAATAAAGAATGAAAAGAGAAGTACAGTGAAACACAAAAAGTTAGAAACATAGAAGAATTATTTTTGTGATTTGTTTATATATCTAAAATAAACTGAAAAAGAAGGAAAACCCATGACTACTAAATACTAATGACTCCACCAACATGCTAACCTCTTAGTGATAGTTGCCTCACATGTATCATTGGCCATCACTAGTCCTTGGTTCAAGAGCTTTTCAAAGCATGACCCATATGTTAACTCGTCACATTCAAACTCAACAAAACAAGAGCAAGCTACACTTAAACTATCAAAACTAAATAAGAGTAAGCATGGAGTAAAGTAATGTTAGCTTGTTAGAGAGCTAGGATGTTAGAGTGTTAGATCCATCATCATGAGCCATCAATAGCTCTTGCAAGAGTAAGGCCAAGTAGAGGCTATTAGATTCATGTGGATTATCAAGTAAAAAGTTAGACAAGTTAGTGGTTAGTAGTTAGTTGCCATGAGAGAAAATTAGTTAAACATGTAAAGAGTTAGAGAAGAAGCAAATAGAGATAAAAAAGAACCTTTCATAGAGTGTCACCCTCCATTACAAGAACTTTCTCTTTTATCCTATGATCACTCTTTTTCCTATTACATGATGTATAAAAATGGAAAATACAAATAAGAAGAAGAAGAACAACTAATTTAAACTACCCTATACTACAACATGAAAAGAAACTACCCTAACTCTTTGTATATCTTCTGAAGAAGAACCCCAGGGGGTATTTATAGACACCAGGGGAAAGGGGGCCAGGGGACAACCCCTGGCCCAAAGCACGAGCACGGGCGCGGCCGCGCCCGTACGGCCGGCTCTTCTAGAGCCGCGCGCTGCCACGTCTGTCCCTTGTCGGCTGCAGGTCCCGATTTCTTATTTTTGGGCCCCTGGTTTTGACGAAACTGTTCTCCAAGGTTAATGGCTATATTATAGGCCTTTAATCACCCATTAGATGGTGATTTAGGGTCTTCTTCTTTATTGCACACCATGGGCCTAGAAACATACAAGAGAGGTATTATTAGCAGAATTTAATATTAAATAAATGTGAAGATGTGCTATGAAATATGTAATTTTAGAGACTAATCATAGCACATGAAAATTGCTAGTGTAATAGGGTGGAGAAGTACATGGAATTTGCTAGTGTAGTATGGTGGACTAGCACAGAGAAACTGCTAGTATGGTGGTGTGTGCGCTTTGAGATTCTTGGTAAGAGACCTCATTCTATTTGGAGAAGAAAGATAGTATATACCTGACACGGATGTTGGCGTGGAGGCGGAATTTATGGACTGTTGTAACTGCATGATCTCAGCAACTACATTTGTTGCAACGACCGGGAACACCAGCGCTAGTTGGTTGGAATTGCATGCAGAAAAATCTGTCACTGTCTATAACTACCTGCGCTGATAGGGGTGTTACGCATTATGAAGCAGGGGAGGACGTAAATGCATAGCTGTTGGCGGAGATCAAGGATGGCTATTGTTGGAGCTTCATGATCAGAACTGAAGCATTTGAAACGAAGAAAGTCTCTGAGTGGAGAAAACCCTGAGAAGGTGAGGAATTCGGAGTAGCAAAGGCCTCGGAGTGGCAGAATGTGACTCCTAGTCGGAAATGTCTTCAGAATAGTTGGTAGCTCTGAAAAAGTTGGATGTGGTGGAGACTTCGGGATGGACTCTAAGAATTGTGGATGTCTAGGGAGACTTGGTAGTTTAGACATGTGTATCATTCTGGTGTGGGTCAAATTTTAATCACTACAGTTGCCAACCACGACTGAATCAAAAAATTCAAAAAAAAATATGGGGCGACCGGGGTTGGCAACCCCGGCCGAGCGAATACAAAACAAAACAAATTGGCTCA
The DNA here is from genome assembly GCA_038442645.1 of Agave tequilana. NCBI lineage: Eukaryota > Viridiplantae > Streptophyta > Magnoliopsida > Asparagales > Asparagaceae > Agave > Agave tequilana. The sequence continues at coordinate 52,256 of JAVJIF010033990.1, forward strand.
GTCGGGGTTGCCAACCCGGTCAAACCAAAAACCATCTCCCGCCAGCACCAGCGCCATACTTGTGGGCCGAACCACGTGGCACCAACGTGGCGCTGATGTGCATGTCAGAGGTCGATTTTGAAAATATTTTTTGGGGAGGTCAATTTTTTAAATTATTTTTAAAAGAAGATTTTTTTTGAAAAAATCCCATAAAAAAACATGGACGACTTAAAAACTGAATTCATTACAGAAGTGAGTTGGGGGTCCTTTTTCTTTCACTGTATCTTTTTTATTAATGTTTTTTTTCTTTTTCGTCTTCTTTTCTTTGTTTGTGTGTGCGTCTATTTTCCAGTGGTTCTTCGATGTTGTTTTGCTCTCGCTAAAAGTTACAAATTTTTTTGCCAACAATTCAAATTATCCTAAACTATAAAAACTATCATGGAATTTTAGAGTACCAATAGTGTGTAATGTGTAAATAATTTTGAGTTTAACATCCCAGCAAGAAATACTATCTTTAAAGAAAAAAGTTCTCCAATTTAGACAACCAATTTGGTGATAAAGATGATGTGTAATTTTATCTTTCAATTTTAATGCCTCTCCCCAATTTGCATATTTTATTACCTTTCTCACCTAAATCCAATCATTTACACAGTCTAAAATATTAGTGAATCATATTTCTTTTCAGTCCCTCAGGAATTTAGATTGAATTTAAATATGTATTTTTTGTTGGTTTCTGCTTTAATAGGAGTTCTTACTGCTCCTTTTCTCGGACTTTCTGTTGTCCTCCTCGATTCGAAGCCTCACAATGAGATCTTCCAACTTTAACTCCTTTCGCTTGTGCTTCAGGTAGTTCTTGAAATCTCTCCACGCAGGTGGGAGTTTCTCCACGATAGTAGCAATCTGAAAGGTTTCAGGTAGAATCATACCTTCGGCTTCTATCTCGTGCAAGATAAGTTGGAACTCTTGCACCTGACTAATTACAGTCTTGCTGTCCACCATTTTGTACTCTAAAAATCATCCTATGACGAACTTCTTGGTACCAGCATCCTCAGTCTTGTACTTCTTGTCAAGACTAGCCCATAACTTCTTTGTCGTTGTGATAGAACTGTAGACATTGTAAAGAGAGTCATCCAGTCCATTTAAAATATAATTTCGGCAAAGGAAGTCACATTGAGTCCATGCATCAGTTGCAGGCTCTGGTGGATCTTCTTGCAGGAATCTGGCCAGATGAAGAGTGGTCAAGTAGAAGAGCATCTTCTATTGCCACCTCTTGAATTCTGTGCCGTCAAATTTTCCTGACTTCTCTGGCTTCGGGTTAGGAAGTAGAGTAGGCATCAAAGCTTGTAGCTGTATGTTTGGTGCCTTGCTAGAGCTATCTTGATTAGTCTCAGATATTTTCTGTAAGTTCAAGCAGAACTGAAGTAAGAAACTTCAATAATAGTAATTGTCTTAAGATTGTTAGTTTCTGGAATCAATCTGACAACTAATCAAGATCACTGAAATATCAACAATCTAATTGGCCAGGTCGGTAAATATCAGGTGGGAGATTTTCCGTTCAATAGAATGTTCCTTAATTTAAGAACCACCTTTCAATTTCCTTCCTTGGTTAAACACCAATTAGACTGATATAAATCAGTCTCAATATACTGAATATCAGTATATCCCATGTATAAAGAAATTAATTCACTTATACAGTACTTGGAGTACGCTTAAAGCGAATCTCCTTAAGACAATTACGTCCCCCGCACCGGTGCTAACGGGTTACTGGACGCTAGTCTCCCAATACAACACTCCTTCACGGTATTTGGATAGCACTACCAAATCACCGTACGGTCGAACCGTAGTTAACCAGTACCTTCACAGGATGGTTGAAGCAGCAGGACAAAGACAAATTTCGGGAGAATATTTGCCTTTACTTTGGAGGACTGTTGAATTTTCTGAGCCCTCTTTCAGAACGAATTTTGCAGAATCTCCTTTGAAAGTCGCTTCGGAAACTGACTTTCCCACTTCTCGCTGGAAGTTACTTCAGAACTCCACTTCCCAGTTCAGAACACAGTAACTCACTTCAAGTTCAGAACTCAGAGAGAGAAGAGATTTTCGTTTTGGTGTGTTTAGAATGAGAAACTGGAGCGCTATTTATAGCGCTCCAGGAGGGGTATAATGGTCCGCAATTATCCAACAGTTGCAGCGGTTCGGTCTGAATCGTTGCAACTGTTCGGTCCAACCGCCCAACCGCACAGACGGTTTTCAGACAGCCGTTGGCGGGCGGTTGGATCCGGAGCGGAGCAGGTCTGGTTCGGGTAGCGGAGCGGGTATGCTCGCAACCCATACCCGTGAGACCTGATTCAAAAAGAACCAGGCCGGGTAGGGAACCTGAACCCGAACCTAGACCCAGACCCGAGCCCGGCACCGGCCGGTCGGCTGCCAGCGGCGGCGCGCGCGCGCGCATGAGCGGGCATGGTTTCCTCCCAATCGCGCGCGAAAACTCCAAGTATCCAAAGGGCACGCCCTTTGTTCTCAATTTTCTCTATTTAAACACTACGAACTTCCATCCCATGGTCAATGTAGGACTAAATGCTTTTAGCTAACTTTAGTCCCATTTTGGCTTTGAATTAGGCAATCTTTAGACTTGAATATCTCATTCATTCGAAGTCAGAATTGAACATGTGAATATACCACGTTCATCACCATTAGAAGGAGAACACACTCCAACCATCATCCAATTGATTCAATCAACGGATCTCGCCGTAATTCAATTCAAAGATTCACATATATATATTCTTCATATTCCAACATTTTTCAAGTTCTTAGTTTCTTCTACTACTTATATGCTAATATGGGTGTAATGATGAAACTTTTGTTTGATTTTCTTCTTTTCCAACTTTTCTTCCATTTTCTGAGATAAAATTGGAAAGTTTGATCATTTTAAAAGATTAATTTGTAATCGACTAACCAATGAGAAAGAAGTGAGAGAAAATTTGTATTTCGGTATTACTTTCTGCGAAATTTATTTTAAAAAAAATTATTTGGAGCTCCAAATCTGAACTCCTATTTAGATTATAAGAAACCACATAAACTTTCTTTTTATGAGTAATTAATACTATTAACATTTTGTTAAATATGACAAGAATAGTTCTCTTATGTAAAAGAAATTACCACCATTCAGAAACTTCTTCAAAAATAACCAAAAAAAAAAAACTTAATAAAAAAGATTAATAGAAGTCGAGTGGTATATGCGAAAATTTTCTCTTATGGTTATTGGAAATTCATTTTTCATTTTTCATTTGGGATTCAACTATCATTGATGCTAATTTTCATGTTCTAAAACTTAGGTAAATGAAAAGTTAGTAATTTTCGTATAATATACTCTTTGCCTGGAGTACTTGAATTTTTGTTTGATGAATAATTCTGTATCATTTCATGTTTGTACTTTTATTTGATGATATAATATAGACTGATTTGAAATGGGGAAGATCCTATATGTCATGCTATGAAAGCCTTTAAGTCAAGGTAAGTCGTCACTACAGATCCCAGGTAAAGCAAGCGCTAAAGAGGTAAGTAAACTTTAGTTTCTTTATTTTCTTCTAATTTATTAGCTTAGAATCACTTTCTTCATATCTTTCTCTTTTAATATAGTTCTTATTTCAACTAAAACACCAACACCATCTTCTTCTTTTATTTTCTCCTCTTCTAACTCTTCTATTTTTTTTCCTTTCTCTAAAGAACTAAGAAGAAATGTTTTAACCGATTTTAGTAAATTTAGAAAGATTACTGAAACGCTTTCATCGCATTCCCTCTTGTGGATCATGATCCACATAGCCACTTACTATAGCGGTAGTATTAAGAAACCTTAGCACCATTTCTAAACTTTATATTTTTCTGTGTAAGTTTCGCCTCTATCAAATTTTAGATCGTACACGTATATAGAATTATTTATTAGTACATTCCTACACTTATCTTTTAATAAACTCTGCTAATTAACTTGTCTTAATGTCTAATTTGTGCATGTGATTATTAATGAAAGGAGGGAGATAATACCAAATAAATACCAGTTAAACCGAATTTATATGAATTTATTTAATTAGCTTGAGATCAACGGGGATATGCTAAATCCAGAGCTCAAACAGACAAACCTATTTGAAATTAGAGTGTATCAAAGATCAAAGGAACACACGCCCCTGTACAAATGCGGCCAGGTCATGAAAATGCCGCAAAAGCTGCGTTTGCGCGACATTGTTGAGACTGTTGAGGAGTGTTTGCTCTCTTTATCTTTATACTCTCTCCTCCTATTCCTTTCTTTTATAAACACTGCACAATTGAGAGGCAAACGAGCACCACTCAAGTAGAGAGCTAGAGTTAGGCATTTTGTTTTCAATTTTAACGTAGGTTTTTCTTTATTCTTATGTAATTTTTACTTTCTTTGTAAACTTAGATTAGAGAAAAGATTCAGGAGAGAAGAAGAGGAAGATTTTATTGAGAGTGACACCAGTGTAAACTTCTTCTTTTGTTTCATCGTTTTTTAATTTAATCAAAGTTTACCTTTTGTTTTATTCTTCTTTTTTACTTTTTTTTTTGCTTGAAGTGCTATCCATATGAATCTATAGCATCGGAATAGCCTGCCATTGCGAGTGCCACCGATAGTCATGATGATAAATTTCTCCTTTATGTCCATATCATTTCATGCTTACTCTCTGAAGTTCTTGATGATGTAATGTGGATGGAAATAAGATCTGACCTTATGGGATATGCACTGATCGCTTCCAATCTAATGTAAACCTTCCCGACGATCAGAGGTAAGTGTTCAACCAAAAAGGTAAGTAAAGTTTCTTTCTTTCTTTTTATTTCTTAGTTTAAAAACATTTTAAAAACTAGCTATTTTTTTAACACAGTTCTTTCCACTAAGACACCAATACCATCTTCTTATTTTATCTTTTCCTCTTCTAGCTTAACACTTTTTTTTTTCTTTGTCAAAAAACTAATAAGAAATCTTTAATCAGATTCAGTAAACTTAGAAAGATTATTGAAACGCTTTCATCGCAGTCCTTCCTTATGGATCACGCTCTGCATAGTCACTTGCTATAGCAGTAGTATTGAGAAAATTTAGCACTATCTATCTATCAACTCTAAACTCTATTTTTCTGTACAGATTTCACCTCGATCACCCTCTCAGAGCCCTACTAAGTTCACCACTCTGCTGATAGGATTACCGTACTCAAAGATGACCGTGAATCTAACTCCGCTGTTGGGATCTCCCCCACTAGGAGTCTAAAGTTTGCAGGTACCGTTAATGGGATTATCCCCTCTCGGAAACAACAGTGCAAACTCACTAACACTCCGTTGCCAACTAACCATACCAGACATAGAGATCAACACTCCAAAGAGGCATGGTCATATCAATTCCAAAAAGATTTTGGTAAAAATAAACAAGGCAAGATCTAAACATAACTATTTCCAATCCAAAAAATATTTTCATTTCGAAAACCATTCCATTAAAGTTATTTGGTTATATCTGACTAGTGTAGTATGAAAAATCCTTCTACATTTCTATATATACATTTTTGAAAGGAAATGTTGTAGATCCGAATCCGGATGCTCCGATCCCTCCATCCAATTGTCCCGCCTCACCTCCGAATCTTGGGACCAGTCTATAGGGCAAAATTTACCAGAAGTCATATCCCTCCGAAGGTCCCAGTGTCGGTGAAGAGAAGCAAAAGGTTGAGGCAAGACAAGGGTCAAAAGAATGTTTCAACCTGAAACTCTTTCTCCCCTTTCGCTCCTCCACGAGTCCAAGGAAGCCAACCTGACGCCACTGTCCTCCTCACGTTGTGAGAAGAATGAGAAGAACCTCCAGGAAATTCTGCGAGAGCGAGGTAGCAATTCTCTGTAGATCGAAGCCTGCAAGACGGTGATGGAACGACATCTACACTCCGGAGTCGCTTAGGAGAAGTAACACTATCGAATAGAGAAACTCCAGATCACCAACAGAGAGATTCAGGACACTAGGAGAAAAGCTAGCATCTCTTGGTTTGGACAAACTGAAGGCTCATCCGTCTGTTCTGCGCATCCCCTCCGGCGATGGCACCCTGTCACGATAACTATTGCGCCGTAATGATCCCTTCACAGAAACTAATGCGACGCACCAGCCAGACTCCATAGAAGAGAGAGCCTGATCGCTACTTCCTCATCCTCCTCCCCCTCTCCTTTTCCTTCCTCCATCTAATGAAGAGAAAAAAGGAGAGCATGGTGGCCCAGCAAGGAAAGAAGGAGCTAAAATTTTGATGCAAGGGTTTTGAAGAAGACATTGAAGATGATTTATTCCACGGGTCTCTATCTTTATTTATAGATGGATGAGAAGTCACACCGCCTTCAGTTCAAACTACTAAGCCCTAAAAAGTCAGCCCACATCTCAAATTTTTTGGTTAACAGGAAAGGTAGAAGATAATCTGTCGCCGTCAAAGCATAAAACCCTACAGTCCCAGTCATAATGATGCCAAAATTTGAAGAGACGCATGATGCGACTTTTGAGAGATCCAGCCGACCAATATGACAACTCACATCCAGTTGTACAACTCCAATTAACTCCAAAAGATCTACAATGATTCGAAAAGATTCATCATATGCTCCTATGTCTGCAAACGTCAAAGTAAGCTTAAGGCAACGCGGGTCCCTCTGATCCACTTCACTCCACTGACTTTCCTTCCGCAGGCTCCGATAAGTGGGGAAGCGGAGGGCGACTGTAGTGTTCAAAATTTTACCTGCACCAGGATGTGATACATGTCCAAACTATCGAGTGGTTCCCCTGAGATATCCACAACTCTCAGAATCTATCCCGAAGCCTTCACCACATCTGGCCTTCCCGAAGCGGTCCTCCTTCCCGAATTTCGACCCGAAATCGCACTCCGTCACTCCAAGGCCTTTACCACTTCGAAGTCCTCACCTCCTTACGATCTTCTCCACTCCGAGACCCTTTCCGTTCCGAAGGCTTCAGCTCCGAACCTGAAACTCAAATAACAGATTATCCTTGATCTCCGGCAACAGTTCTGCAGCTTCATCCTTCCCCCCACGTTCATAATGAGTAACATCCCTATCAACGCGGGCAGTTATAGACAGTGACAGATATTTCTGCATGCAATCCAAACCAACCAGCGCCGGTGGTCACGTCTGTTACAACAAAACCAGCATGTGCAGGTCGTGCAGTTAAATAATCCACCAATTTCGCCTCCACGCCCACATCCATGTCAGGTACATGTTATCCTTCTTCTCCAAGGAGAAAAATGTCGCTTCCCTAACCCTGAGAACGCATATCACACCACGCTGACAGTTTTTCTCTGCCAGTCCATCACCAAACACACCAGCAATCTCTCTTTGCCTGGTCCTCCCACCTTTCCACTTATTGATTTTCAGGCCGGTATCACACCGGTGCTCCTAACTTGAAAGGTGTCTCTTTTCTGTGTGCTCTGACAGATCTGATCACGAGCATCCAGTCGCTTGTGGCGGAGATTTATCCACCACGAACTGGTGAGATTTATCCACCACACTACCTTTCTCTAGGAAGAGAGGAACAAGTTTTGAAGTTGTCACCCAGCCTTATCATCAATAAGCATAATGACAATTATGATTATAGTAAGGTTATGGGGAAACAATGTAATATGCTCAATCAAACTACTAAAATTCAATTTCTAAATTTTAATTGAGCTCCTAGAATCCTGAGTATGATGAAAGAGTTAGATTCTTCGTCAATACCTTATACGTTGACAAAGGGATGAAAATAGAGCCCAGTAACCTGATAATCTGATTGAATTGGACTCAAGTATCTGAGATTGAATTCTTAAAACATATTTGTTAGCTCACTAATTGTAATTTTGGATGCTCGAGTGAAAATGGATCCTAGATTTTCTTTCATGGGTTTGGGTCCAGGGGATCCTACAAGTTTATAAAAGATCCACATGCGGAACTTGAAGGATCCGACCCGTTGCTGTAAGTGGGTCGGGGTCAGGACCAGAACTCAAGTCGCATTAAACCGCACCGAACAAACAAATCATGTGAACGCCGGTTGGCTCGTGAGCAAGCTCCGCCTAAAATGCACTTTATTAAACAGCACCCACAAATTTTACGCCCTCATTTCAGGGTGGGACCCAAATTGCACAATTGGGTGAGCTTTAAATTACACATCAAATCAATAATTAGTTAAAAATTGATCAACGCGATCTAAGTCGCGCGACAGCCTCTCGCCCTTTTTCTCTTGTTTTCCACTGTGAAGTAAAGAACAGATCCATGTCCCGACGTGACTCTTTAGTTATCTGTTGACCACAAGCGAGGAGGATTATGATAGTTTTGTTTTTGGCAAATTACATCCTCTACGTTGGCACCTAAATCAGCCTTGCAGGTACATTGTAACATTCTGATTAAGATACACAAAGAGCATTTATGCAGACATGATCTCATTTATACGAGGTTTTGAACTTTAGCTCATTTCGAGTTACACTTTGTGTGAATTCCCTTCACACTTCTTAGAATTGCATGTTTATTTAACCATTCATTTATTTTCTTTTGAAACTGAAGGATTTCATCTTCCAGGTAAACGTTAGAGTAAACAAAATTACATATATTTTTATCATAATAATAATAATAATAATAATAATAAGTTTTAGTATCTTGATTAGTAGAGTCCATCTTTTTTGATTTGTAAACCTGGTGCATATATAAATACAGCTTCAAGTACTGACATATGACAACAATCCCCACCTCCAATTGCTAAAAACGGCCAGCAGCGAAACTAATTAGTGATAAATCCACTTTACATTTTTGGTATTTAGTTGGAATTCCTTGAAAAACAAAAAAGAAAATTTAAGTTAAGAAAATGATGTAAAAAGATAAAATTTCTTTCTTTAGAGATCTATCTGTAAAACCCTCAGACAGGCAATTAGCAGCACTAAGCAACCGACACCTCCCCCGAAATCTCACCCTCCACAGTCTTGTTTCCCTCACAGTCAACAAACCCACCACAGTTGGTTCCCATTCCCACTCCCCTCGAATCCCGTCACCACCCCCTCAATGGGCTCCGTCTCGCTGAAGATCGGCGACGGCACCGCCCGCTTCCGGCGGTCCACCCTCTGCTCCTCCCTCCTCCACCTCCTCATGCTCTCCTCCGTCCTTGCTACCAACCTCTTCGCCCTCTACGCCTTCACCTACTCCAGTCCCACCAACACCAACACCAACAGCGGCTCTGCCAACAGCAACAACATCTCCTCGGTTCTCTCTCATCACATCTCCTCCATCCTCCGCGAGATCGAGCTCTCCGAGCGTAAGCTCCACCAGATCGAGCGCGACCTCGCCGGCTACTCCACCCTTGACCCCACCTCGCCTAAGCTCCCACCCGAGCTCAAACTCTTCCTCTCCCGCCACCCGCTCCCCCTCGGCCGAGACTCCAAATCTGGGATCACCGAGATGGTGTCCTCCGTCGCCCACTCCTGCTCCAAATCCCCCGACCCCCTCGCCCAATTCATGGCCTACAAGCCCTTCTCCCCTTGCCCCGTTGCTGACTCCCATCTCCCCCAGAAATTGATCTCCAGAGGCTGCGAGCCCCTCCCTCGCCGTCGCTGCCTCTCCCGCCCCAAATCGCGGCCTGATCCCAACTGGGTCGCCGGTAAAATCCAATCTTGGGTCAAGCCTAGGGGGAAAAATGACTTCTTGGCCAACGACGTGCTCGCGCTCGGCGGCGTTGGAAGCGTCAGGATCGGGCTCGACTTCGGCAGCAGCGCCACCGGGGAGTTTGCGGCAGTGATGGCGGAGCGGAACGTGACGGTGGTGACGGCGTCGCATTTGAGTGAGGCCATTGAGGGGGTTGCTAGCAAAGGGGTGTTCCCTTTGATGATGAGTAGTGCGATGAGGTTTCCGTTCTACGATGGGGTGTTTGATCTGGTGCACACGACGAAGGGTCTGGACGAGGGAGGAGCTGAGGGGATGGGGATGGGGAAGGTCGAGGCGATGGAATTCTTGATGTTTGATGTGGATAGGGTGTTGAGAGCTGGGGGGCTGTTTTGGCTGGACAATTATTTGTGTGTTGATGATGAGAGGAAGAGGGTGGTCACAAGGTTGATCGAGAGGTTTGGGTACAAGAAGCTCAAATGGGTGGTTGGGGAGAAGGCGGACTCGTTGGGGAAGGGGAAGGCTCAAGTGTATCTCTCGGCAGTTCTTCAGAAGCCGACGAGAGGGTGAAGTGGATGAATGAATCATTGGAGGATGATGGCGATTATAAGGTATGGATGTGAAAACACTCTGATTCTTTTTACGTTTTGGGTTTGGTCAAAAAGGCCAATGCAATGCAATGCGATTTCATGGGATTCTATTTGTTAAATTTATGTGAAATAAGTGTAGCACAGGTGGGCATCTCTTCTTTTTTTGCATAATATAGGACATTTTTATGGGATGACGGTGGAGCGGGTTGTAGATTATAGATCTTGTAAGATTTGTCATGAAATGCTGCTTTGGATTAGAATGTTGTAGTGTATTATTTTTGCCCCACAAGGGAGGGGAAGAAAAATGTTGGATTGCCTATTTTTGGATTCATTATGTTTGTGATATTTACTTGCATCCTTATGTTGCAGAGTTATCATGCAACATAAGGATGCAATGTGTTGTATTCTTTTTGGATGGTAGGCCACTTAATGGGATGAGGATTGCGGTATCATAGATCATGTCTTGTAAAATCTGTCATGAGTTGTGATGCTTGGTTTAAAATGTTATAATACATGTACGGGAAGGAAAATGTTAGATTGCTAATCCCAGTCTTGCACTTTTCAGAGTACAAGATTCTTATTTGTCACCCACTTATGTGAAAAGGAGAAAAAAGAAAAAGAAACTCTTTGACCGCATATTATTCATTGTATCTTCCCTCTGTTCAATCCAACAAGTTTTACTCGTCCAATTAAGTGAAAGAGGAGTAGGAGGAACATGTTGAGCACTTGCACGCAGAGTAATTAAATGTTGAAAAACAAACACTAAGAGCACTTTCACCCGTGCCCAGGCAAAAGGCAGAGCAGGGTGTTTTTTGGGGAAAAAAATCAACTTGCCCAGGCACAAGCTCGGGCTCCTCGTGCCTCAGCTTGTCCCAGGCAGTGTGGGGCCCGCAATTGTGGAGGATGTTTTTTGCAAAATTTTAAGTGAGACCCACTATATTGCCTGGGCTAAAAAAACTGCGGTGGAAGTGCTCTAAGGAGCATCATTGTGCTATCTTCATTTTTTCTTAATGGCTATCAAGTCATAGAGTAAAAGCACTCTAAAGTACAGAATTCCAATATATATATTCTCAGACAATGTAATTCTAGTCATATGAATGATGACACAAGTGTCAAAGAATATCAAAAGCTCATGAAAGAAACCCTGCAAGGAAATAACAAATAAAGATCATATTCACATATTTTCAAATGGCAAATATGAGTCATAGAGTAGAAGCACTTTGAAGTGTATAAATCCACTTTATATGTTCTCCAGTCACATGAATGATGAACTAGTGTCAAAGATTAGCGAAAGCTCATTAAAGAAACCTTGCAAGTAAATAACAAATAAAGATCATATCTACATATTTTCATAATGGCAAATACAAAATGATAATAGCCTAGCGGCTTTGCTATGTTGCATGAACATGACACACCAACACATGACAAATTCTTAAAAGTACACACTATTCATGTTTGACACGCGTGTTGGAAACAACATAGCTTCATAATAGGAGTGTTTGTACTACATAGTAGCCTTGTAAGTGGAGTCTTTTCTTGCAAGCATATCTCTAGACTAGAGGCCTTGTAAGTGGAGTCTCTTCTTGCAAGCATCTCTGTCTAGACTAGATACACAAGCCATACGTGGTAGTAGGCAACGATTTCTTTGAATATTCGAGCAGTGTCCTATACCCCTTTTTGAATAGTTGCCAAAAGTATGATTTTCTAAACTCACTTTGGTTTTGATTCAGGGAAATGAATTGCATTCTTGCTTTCTGCGAAAAGAATTTATCTTCAAACTTTGCCTTACTAGCACAAGTTTCAGGACAAACCTTCATTTTTCATGGATTATGATAATATTTTGAAATAGGAAATTAACTATTATGGTATGTCTTAATGTGAAAATGTCTTGTTCTTGTTCCTTTGAATCATGCATGAATAGTTGTTCTTTTATATCTCGCCGGTTGTCTTTTTCATATTCAACTCTAGTACCTTCTATTTATTCTTCTTTTTTGGTATAAATAGGTCTCACACTTTTTTTTCTCAATTTCCATATAATAGGGTAGCCTAAAGTGATTATTCCAATATTGTTTTCTTTTGTAGAGCATTTCCTTAAATACATCTCATGATTAGTAGGTCTTGGTTGTCTACGAAGTGTAATTACTTGTTTTTTTGTTACACAAGCTCAATTGACCCATCAAGCGATCTGGTTTGCATCATATGAAACAAATTAAACTATAGAACTTATTGGCAAACTGCAATAGCATCGACTAATTTGAGTAATTTGTGTACTAGATGTTCAAGATTAGTGCATGTTAAAACTTAAAATATTATATATCAGAGTTCCCTGTGGCCCTAAATATTACTAGAATGCATCTGCTGGTCACATCTGTTTTTCAATGCGTTTTGCCGCTTACTCTTGTGAACTATCACACCCATATAATATTAGATCACACATATTGGCAGCCTGGATATGTTTAGTCTGTCTGATTTGTTGGTATGACATTGTTTTTTTACCCTAAAGTTAAGTATAGGAAATAAAGAGTTGTCATCTGTTATTTTCATTGTACTTGGACATGCATGTCCATCTCCCATATAAGCATCTTGCTGATGCCATTTAGATTTAGGAGAGTACATGAATAGTACAATTGTTCAAGCACATTTTATAACACACACCTGCAGAAAAATGTTCCAGGGCATATGAGTGAGCGCAAGCGCTGCTTGGCACTAGTTGTTTAATTTTGTACCCTGCCACAGGCTAAACCATATGAAGGTGTGAGTTCAGCTAGATGGACAAATCTACCAAGTTTCAGTCCTGTTTGTTTTTTTTTTTTCTCTTCCTAAGTTTATTATTAGCTACAATTCCTCCATCCATCTTTTCCATCCTTGAGAATACCTATAATCTATTGCTAGTTCGAAACCTATCTTTGATACAAGTGGCATCAATTTTTCCTTGAGCTTGGTCAGTATCTTTTTTCCCTCATGGTTGATAGCCAGGAAAAATTTTGCTGCACGTATTAAAATTAACATCATGTTTAAGGAACCTTGACATTTCAATTGTATGAGGTGATTATGTTATCTTGTTAACTTTAGTAAGGCGAGAGGACATAAAAATAGACAAATAAGAGTATATAACAATCAAATGCTTAAGCAGAGAACAATACTACTTCAACTTGGAAACATAGATTGGATTCAAGCTTTTAATCTGCAGAAATGCAAGCCTTCTTTTTCTGTTGATAAAAGGCATCCATATGTCAACTATCCATACATTCACAAAGATATCCTTCTGGATTTCTATAGGCTTTCTCATGTCAAATTCTAGCTCTAAATTTTGCCATACCTATCATGAACATACCACTTGCATCTACTTTAACCATGCATGATATATACATACACATGTAAATTTGGCATTGGAAGAATACATGCACTCCTCCTTTTAACTCACAAATTTCAAATGAGTTCCCTTTTTTAACTCATAAATTTCAAATGAGTTTTCCTAATAAGGTTCATATTCTTAACTTGTAAAGATATAAATAGATTTGAGATATGAAACAAAATGGTTTAAAAAATGAGAAAAAGCGGGAAAAGAAGAAGAGAAGACGAAAAAGAAAGGCATCCACATTGATATTTTAAATATTAAATATAGTTATTGGCTATGAGTTATTTCGTTAGAAAATATTTCGCTTGTAGACATGAGAAGTTGGAGGTAACCCCTACTAATTTATCTAAAGAAAATAAAGAAAATAAAATTTTAAATTATTAACAATTTCCAAAAGCCTCAAAAGGAAATGATAAATCACATAACTTGTTGGAAGATTTGCACTCAATACATCTCTGTTTAATCAAATAATTTATGAATTTGTTACGTTCTCTATATATCCTTGAAATTTTCTTCCAATGTTGAAATGATTGAGTGAAGACAGTAATAGAAGTGTCAGATTATTTTACGTTCATGAAAGAAACCCTGCAAGTAAATAACAAATTAAGTTCCTATCACAGATTTTCATAATGGCAAATGCAAGATGTAAATAGGCTAATGGCCTTGTAAGTGGAGTCTTTCCTTTTAAGCATACCTCACTAAACTAGATACACAATCGAGATATGATAGTAGCGAGTGATTTTCTCTGAATATTTGAGCAATCTACTAGTATCCTATGCACCTTTTTGAATTGTTTCTGCAAGTGTGATTTTTTGTAATCACTTTGGTTTTGATTCAATGAAATGAATTGCATTCGACTTCTACTAAAAGAATATCTTCAAGGTTTGCCTCATTGAGTTCGAAGACAAATCTTTATATTTCATGGATTATGATAAATTTGAGACAAAAAAATTTGGTCTGTATCAAATTGATATGGTTGTTTGATGTGGTAATGTTTCGTTTTTTGTTCCTCATTCCTAAAGAGTAAAGAGTTATTCTTTTATATCTTGTCAGCTGTATTTTTCATGCTCAAGTCTAGCACCTTCTATTCATTTCTTTTTTGGGTACAAATAGGTCTGGCATTCTTTGCTCAACTTTGATGTAGCAGGGTTCCCATAAAGTGATTTTCTTATAGTGTTTTTCTTTGACAAAATATGTTCTTCCTTCATATATCTCGCAACCAGTAGGTCTTGGTTGTCTACAAAGAGTAATTACTTGTTTATTACACAAGCTCGATTGACTCAGTCATCCATCTGACAACAATCTAATGATCATCCGAAACAAAATTCAAACTACAAAACTTATTTCCAAAACTGCAATTGTATCGACTAATTTGAGTAATTTGTGTGCTTAACGTTCAAGACTAGTGCTTGTTATAACTTTTAACTTAAAAATATTATGTATCAGAATGATTCGTAGCCCTAAATGATACTATAATGCATCTATTGGTCACATCTTTTTTCTCAATGCATTTGCCATTACTATGTGAACTACCACACCCATATGATATGATTTAGATCACATTGGCAGCCTGGATCTGTTATGTTTATCTGATTCTTTGGCATAACAAAGAAAATAAAGAGTCGTCATATGTTGTTTTCATTATACTTGGACATGCATGATCATTTCTCATAGAAGCACCTTTCTGATGCCATTTAGATTAGGAGAGTGCAAGAACAATACAAGCACGCTTTATGTAGAACACCTATAGAAGAATGTTTCAGGCATCTAAGCAAGCATTTCTTGGCACTAGTTACTTTGTTCATCTTTGTACTCTTTCACAGGCTGAACAATTGAGCATACAAGTTCAAGCTTGACGGACAAACAATGTTCCAATCCTGTATGTTTTTCTCTTCGCTTCACCTCTTGCATCCACCCTCGCTGTCCTTCAAAATCTCTCTCTTTGTTCTGTAGCCAGTTCGGAGCCTATCTTTGATACAAGTACCCTGAACTCGGTCAAGATCTTTCTTCTCTGTATTTGATAGCCAGTTAGGATTTACTCTGCATATTAAAATAGCCTATAAAAGGAACTTTGACATTTCAATTGTATGGGGTGCTTATGTTAATAACTTCAGCAAAACAAGATTATAATGCAAAAGCAGATGACAGGCTGCTTCAGCTTGAAGCATAGATTGGATTCAAGCTTTGATTGTAAAATTGTAACATGCAGAAATGCAAGCCTCTGTTGATAAGGCATTCGATATGCCAGCAGGCCACCCATCCACAAACACATAAATCTTGGGATCCTTTTGGCTATGATTCAAACCTTTGCACGCGGACGCTGCATCAATCTTTTCTAGGTTGTGCTTGGCGAACCAAGGCTGGATTCGATCTTTTTGCATTTCTTGTACATGTTTTTTAAGCTTCCTCATCCTTCCGTTGCTGGCTCTCTTAGAATCACAAATTTTCCGAGCTACAATTCGTCATCACTTCCAACGATAGTTCAGGTCCTTCAGGTTCAGTTTTAGGATTGTGCTTCTTGCATCTGACCGGCAACAGCTGCACACGCAGCTGCAGATGGGTCTGGTAGATTTTGCCAGATAGAGTGTCGAAGTTCAGACGAAGTTTCTTTTCTTTCTAAAGCCCCTTGGAACAACTATCCACATCCTTCAATTACTTTGTTACAAGTCTCCTTCAATGCAAAACCCACAAACAGAGCATCCAACTTAAATCAAGTACTTCACTTTTTCTGACATGAGCATTCTGCAAATTTTCACATGAGAAATTGCAGCTCTAAATTGTACGTGTATTATTCCTCAAAAATATATGCATAAATTCATAAATGCTGGTTGTAACCACCCTACCAATTGGATGTATAACTGCATTACAGACTTGTGAAATTGATATGATTCCAATGCACGCAGTTCAGCTTTAGTTCACACATTTCAAATGAATTCCATCTATAAATACAGTTGATTAACTTCTTTGTAGAGCTATAAACTAAACCTGAAGCCAATCAACACAAGCAGTTAAAACATAATTATATTATAGGAGCATTGACATTGACATGGTGCAAGTGGTGTCAATATTGCTTGCTTATCAGTTTTTCAAATGGAGAACATTCACTTAAAGTCACGAGAAGTTGGAGGTAACCATGTGTTTTCAATTCGCATATGGATGAGCTTGGTTAAGGATGAGCTCTTGAGAATAATTGACCAAGTTCACCTTAATATTGTAGGGGTACCTTGGTGACATTTATCTAACATGATAGTGAGTTCAAAGGGAAAGAACCTATGAACTAGATAATCAATTGCATAAATATACGACTTACAAAATTTCTAAACTAATGTTGTGCCTGAATGGACATTATAAGATCATAAATTGTTCTCGGAGGAAATGAAATGGTCATTGGGGATTTTATATGTAGTAAACATGAACATAGATAACGATAATAGATGTTAACTCTTGATTAGTTAGTTTTCTATTAGGAATTTTTGTCTTAGTCTTTATTTTATTAGGAGTTTTATATTGGTAGGAGTCCTACTCATACTATGAGTTGTATTTTGTAACTGTTTTTAAATAATAACTATTGTGGAGGGATCTATTATCCTCTCTTAGATCTTTTTTACCTATTTCTATCAGAGCACTAAAACCTAACCTTAATTTTCTCTCTTCCGCACGTCTTTCTTTTTCTACCCTGAACCTGTTTCTTCCTTTGTCCTGCGCCTCTCTCCCTTGTTTTTCATCCCTTCCGCTGCGCACAGCCACCTCTCTTTACCGTAAAGCTTTCTGATGCTCTGTTTGAGGTTATCGAAACCCTAGAACCTGAACAGAGCTGCCTACTCAAAAATTTGCCTCGACTACCCTCAGCGACCACCAAACATCAGCAAATAGATCTCGCCGAGTGCCTGCAGTCTCCGCCAAACCTCTGTTGCAGTTTCTGGTCTTGCGAAACCCTAGCTCTTTGTTTTCTTAATCCTAAGTTGTTTCGTGGTACTTCTATGTTCCCACCAAGATCATCTAGTGACCTAATTGCCCTCTATTGCTCTACCTGAACGTCTTCAACGGTGGATTGTTAATATTCTTATACTAACTTGTTGTCTACCTATCTACTGCTACTTGATTACCTCTCTCTAATCTAACTATTGGCTACCATGTCTTCAAAAGATGTCATGTCTTTAGAAGACATCAAACTTACTCCTGACTCCGCAACTTCCAAGTATCTCTTCGTCACCACTGTGAAACTCAATAGAAATAACTATCTTCTATGGGCTCAATCCTTCCGCCTCTTCATTGGTTCACAGAAAAGCAACGACACCTTATGGATGATCTTAGCCTGCCAAAGATTCTCCAGCGTATGCTGATTTGGTGGCGAGTGACTGCAATGTGATGTCTTGGCTGATCAACAGTATGGGTGAGAAAGTCAGTGCTGGAGTCATGTTTCTAAAGACTACCAAGGCTATATGGAACACCTAAAGGAGATGTATTCAAATTAGCAGAACATCTCTCGAGTTGTTGATTTGTACGAGAGGTTGTTTACACTACGACAAGATGATCACCCTATGGCTGACTACCTACTATGAGCTGAAGGTAATCCTTGATGAGTTGGATTTCTATCAGTCACTGATATTGGATTTGAAGGCTCTGCAGCGATACTGTGACGAGTTAGCATTAGCAAAAAAAATTTCTGGATTGGATGCTTCCCTCAGGTATCAAGTTCGTGGACAAATCTTTGGGGGTGATACAGTTCCCCCCTTGCTACCATTTTGTCCCGTGTTCGTCGTGTTGCTATGGGCGGTAACTCCTCTACTACTTCCTCTTCTTTTGGAGCTGAAAACTTTGCGATGGCTGCCGGGGGTCGTGGCCGAGGTGGTGACAAGGGTTCACGACAGTGCTCTCATTGTGGCCGGACGAACCACATGTCTAATAAGTGCTTGGACAAGTTTGGAAAGCCTGAATGGGCTTAGGTTGTTAATGCTACTCTTCCAGCTGCTAACTCGTCTTCTATTGCTGCTTTCACTATGCAGATATCTCAGTCTGACTATGATATTTTTCGTCAATTTCATGCTTTCCAGTCGTCACAGTCTGCACATAGTACCATGTATAACTCAGCTTAAGGCGCGAGTACATTTACTGCTTCTTCTGCTAAACCTCGAGTATTAAATTTAGGAGCATCTTCCTATATGACAT
Organism: Agave tequilana; assembly: GCA_038442645.1. NCBI lineage: Eukaryota > Viridiplantae > Streptophyta > Magnoliopsida > Asparagales > Asparagaceae > Agave > Agave tequilana. The sequence continues at coordinate 71,000 of JAVJIF010033990.1, forward strand.
GTATTAAGGATAAATTGCACTCTCTTTCCTTCAGTAATACTATACCTCATGTTAATATTATTGATGGTATCTCTTTCACTGTATGTGAGAAAGGAGTTGTTCATGTCACTGATTGTTTGTCTTCATATGTTCTCACCTTTCATATTAGCCTACTTTTCTTTAGCAACTTACTAGTCGAAATAACTATTGTGTAATTTTTTTTATCCTACCTATTGTGTGTTTTAGCATTTGCAAACTGGGACGAGGACTGGTTCAGAATGTGGAGGCCTCTACTACTTAGATGATGGTACCATTCACTCTGGTTTAGCTACAATGTCCTCTTTTGATACTCCATTACAATGGCATCATAGACTAGGGCACCCTTCGCTGTAAAAGTTGCGTCAAGTAATTCTTATCGAGTCTTCTTTTTCTACTTTAGATTGTGAATCGTGTCAATTAGGAAAGCATCATTGAGTTTCCGACCCTAGTCGTGTCAATAATATAAGTAGTTCTTTTCTTGATATGGTTCAGATGTTTGGGGATCATGTCGAGTAACTTTTTTTTGCTGGTTTTTGATAAAAATTTTATGGATGATTTTTTTTCTAGGATGTCTTGGGCATATTTACTGAAAGACAGGACTCAAGTTCTTGATGTTATTAAAAACTTTATAAATGAAATAAAAATCTAGTTTTCTGTCACTGCTCGTGTTTTGTATACTAATAATGCACTTGAGTATTCCCAAAGTGATGTTTCTCATTTTTGTGCTTCATATGGTATTTTACATTAAACAACTTATACACGCACTTCACAACAAAATGGTGTAGCTGAAAGAAAGTTATGGCATCTATTAGTTGTAGCTCACACTTTGTTGATTCATATGCCTATTCTAAAAACCTTTTGGGCTGACGCTTTTCTTTCTGCTTTTAATATAATCAATAGAATGTCGTCATTTGTTCTTCATGACAAAATACCATTTCACTATTTATTTTCAGCACCGATCTTTTCTGTTGTTCCTTGTATATTTGGTTCTACTTGTTTTAATTAAAATCTTAAACATGGACTAGACAAATTAGAACCAAGATGTATAAAATATGTTTTCACCGGTTATTATCGTACACAGAAAGGTTATCACTGTTTTGATCGGCTACATCATCGGTTTTATACTTCGTCTGATGTGACTTTCTTTGAGTCAGTTTCATATTTTACACCACCTGGTTTTCCTTCTGTGCCTCAGAATATGATCACTTCTGGATATCCAGAAAAGGAGACTGTACCTAAACCATTGCATGTGTATATGAGGCGTTCAAAGACAATAGCTCCTACTTCACTCCCAGCTGATCCAGTCCCGACTTCTGCTGATCATGTTCCACTTCCCAGTTCTGCTCTTGTGATCACTGTTCCTCCATCTCCTACGGTTAAGACGATTCTCTCTACTTTTTTTGATCTGGATCTTCCTGTTGCACTTCATATGGGTAAACGATCTTCCATAATGCGTCCTATTTCACATTTTGTTAACCTCGTTATCATGTCAGTTTGCCCTTTTACTTCTTCTGTGTCTACACTCAAGTCTATTCATGAGGCAATATTGTATTTGAAATAGAAGCAAGTTATGGATGGACAGATGCTCTTCTCTCCCGCTAGATTTAGGAATTGGTGCCTTCTCTTGAGCTTCTTATTATTAGTTGTCACTAGGTATTTATGGTGAAATATAGACCCGATGGAACAGTGGATAGGTACAAGACTCGTTTGGTTGCTAGAGGTTTTACTCAGACCTACGGAGTGGACTATCTGGAGACTTTTTTCATGTTGCTCGTTTCAATTCCATTCGTGTTTTTTCTTTATGGCTATTAATTAGCAATGGCAGATGTTTCAGCTGGATGTGAAGAATGTTTTCTTGTATGGTGACCTCAACGAGGAGGTTTATATGGAGCAAGCACTGGGTTGTTGCTCAATGGGAAACTATGATGTATAAACTCAAGAAGGAGACATATAGACGGAAGCAGAGTACGTCGGTGTGGTTTAAGAAATTCAATCGCGTTCTCAGTGCAGGTGATTTTGAGCAATGTCACTCTGATGACTCGATGTTCACTCGTCACAATTCAATTGGATCTTTAGTTATTGTAGTTTATGGTGATGACTGGTAGTGATACAATTGGCATCGAGAAGGCCAAGAAACTTCTTAATGCACATTTTGTGAACAAATATATGAGGAGACCTCTGTGCTTTCTTGGGATTGAGATTTCTCACAATAAACAGGAAGTGACTCTTTCTCAACGAAAATATGCATTAGATCTACTTCAGGAAGCTGGACTACTTAGTTGCAAACCTGTGCAAACTCTTATAGAAGCAGACACTGACTGTGGAATGAATATGGATCTCTACTTGAGGATGTTCTCAGTACAAGAGATTAGTGGGTAAACTTATTTATCTCACTATTACTAGACTTGATATTACTGACACAGTTGGATTGGTAAGTCAGTATATGCACAAACTTAGAAGGCAACCTTAAGATACTAACCTACATTAAAAGGTCTCCTGGAAAAGGATTATTGTAAAAGGATTTTGTATAAGAAGAATGGGCATTTGCGGGTTGCAGCCTTTTCTGATTTCAGTTATGCGGGAGATAAGAGAGATAAAATGTCCACTTTTCACTGCTGTAATTACGTGGGAGGAAATTTAGTCACATGAAGAAGCAAGGAGACGATTATATCGTTCCAGTGTGGAGGCTGAGTATGGAGCTATAACTTGTACTGTTTGTGAAACATGATGTAGGTAAAAGACTTATTGGAAAGCTTGTTTTTATGAGGACAATGCCATGTTCATGTATTGTGATAATCAAGCTGTCATTAAAACTAGCAACCTGGTCTTTCATAAGTGAACAAAACATGTTGAGGTGGATTGCCATTTTATTTGTGACACAGTTGCTCAAATGCTGATTTCTACACTTTTCCCTCCCGCTTCTAAAGAGGTCATAGATATATTGACTAAATTTGATTCTCTTGGGGTTTTTTCTTATTTATGTAACAAGTTGGGAATGATAGATATCTATGCTCCATCTTTAGAGAGGGTGTTAAATTCTTGATTAGTTGGTTTCTTATTAGGAGTTTTTATTTTAATCTTTGTTTTATCAAGAGTTTCTATATTATTAGGAGTTCTACTCATGTTATGAGTTGTATTTTGTAATTGTCTACAAATAATAACTATTAAGGGAGGGTTCCAGTATCCTCTCTTAGATCTCTTTTACCTATTTCTAATAATAGAGTTCTAATATTTAAAATGTGAATACTACAAATATAAATATTAATAACAGAAGTTATGCAGAACAAGTAAAGATTTCTCATATGTTTTTTGGATTAAATAACTTGTTGATGCCATTGATTTAGAAAGCGTATGCAAATGATACCAAGCACACTATAATCCCTATATGGGAAACCATTTCACGTATAGATATTAATAACAGAGGTTGCTGAAAAATTATTCTTGTATTCTTTTCTAAATTTTGTAAGAATAACCACAATTTGAGAGTTTAAATTCATTTAACATTTGATTTTTAATATTGTCTTATTTTACTGGAAATTTATTATTTGAATTATCATTTTCAAAGAAATGTACGAGTACAGTGAATACTTACACTAGATAGAATACTCGAGTTTAAAATTATGAGTATTAGTTTTTCAGTATATATTTTAATTTGAAACTAGGTGAGTATAGAACTAAATTAGCATCAAACTTAGAGCGCGAATTATTTTTCTTTTTCTTTATTTTTGTATACTCCCCTCCGGTGGGTCTCAAACATGGAGAGAATGGATGTATTATTAAACCTTTACAATGCCAAGTTTCTCTATCTCAGTTTCACTGCATTCTACAATCTTCCTCACATGCAAATGTTGCTTTAAATTTTGCCATAACTATCATGAGCGTTCTGCTTGTTTCAACCTTACCCATGCATGATATGCGCATACAAATGCAAAATTGATATTAATAGAATACATGAAATCCCCCTTTCAACTCATAAATTTCAAATGAGTTCCCTTTTTTAGTCATAGATTTCAAATGAGTTTTGCCTAATAAAGTTCACATTCTTAAGTTATAGTGATATAAAATAGAGCTAAGATAGTCAACAAATAGTTTAAAGAAATAGAAAACAAAAGAAAGAAAGAGAAGGGAAAAAAAAGAGCACCAATATTAAGATTGTGAAAAAAAAACTATACTTATTAGCTATGATTACTCAATTAGAGAAGATTTCATTTGGAGACATGAGAAGTTAGAGATAACCAATATTAGTTGATCTAAAGAAAATAAAAAAAGGAAAGTTAATTTTTTTAAGAAAATCCTACAAGCTTCAAAAGGAGGTAATAATCAACCACACAGCGTGAAAGATTTATACTTGGGACATCTGTTGTTAGTTAGAACATTTGTATCTTTTTTGCCTTTTCTAAATATGCAAAACTCTACTCTAATATACTGCTAAAATGATTAAGTGAAGATGTTCGGAAGGATTTTTTTAATACTGATTAATGTTTCATAGAGATTGAATATCTTTTAATTAAAGAGACTTCAACAAACTAATAGCAGCAAAAGTAGAATTGAAAGGTAAATGATAGATTATTTCTTGTGACAGTTAGGCATCTCATGAATGAGGGAATATGAATGTGAATGTTGCATCATGATATTAATCAATCATTTGAGAAGAATGTTTATATGTGAATATTATGATAGACATTGTCATTTATCATGAGAAAATTGTTTATATATGTGATATCAGGATGCAGATTCTCACTAATACTAAAAGTTAAAAAATTAGATAGACCTCTTATTAGTTTGTTAGTGGAGATTACTATAGAAAATAAGTTTTATATAAGGGGCATTTCCCTGCAATCCTATGTCAAATTGTAATTAGGGGAAAAAAAACTTATCTTTATAATTTTGTTTGCTTCATCCACCTTTTTTTTTAAACCAACTGTGTGCACTCACATCTCAAGCGCAGAAGAGCTCCTCAGTGGCGAAAGACGTAAAATTCCCAGCATTAATCGCTTCGAAAATACTGACTGCCTGTATATATAAGACTGCGACTAGGATCGTAGTCTTCACAAAAATATCCTATTTGTGAGACTACGATCATGATCACAGTCCTCACAAAAATATCATGTTTGAGTCTTTATAGAACTGCGACGATGATCGCAGTCCTCTATATTCACAAAAAAATGTCCTATATTTGAGTCTTTATGAGGACTGTAACCATGATTGTAGTCCTAAAAAAGGACTGTGGTCACCTAAAAGATGATTGCGACCATGGTCGCAGTCCTCACAAAATGCCCTATTTTTTGAGTTTTTATAAGAACTGCGATCATGGTCACAGTGATCTTTATTAGCGCACAATTCTTACAAAATATCATATTTCTGAGTTAGTCTTCACAGAGGACTACGATCATAAGTCGCAACCCTCATATCAGCATTGCTATCATCAGCGGACTCTCGTCCACTAATATCGAATGATTCCTAATACTTTTCAGATCTAAACACAAAATCATCACAAGCACGAACAAATAAGATCTGCAAAAAAGTCGATCCCAAAAAATTCCAAGGGCCCTGCCCCCAACCCCGGAGGGGGCTCCCCGCCCCCTTTCAACCCCATGGTGACCTGACCATGCAGGTCGACCCGCAAATTACTCTGTGTCGGGGTCAAAATTGAGGGGAGAGCAACGACGACGACGATGGGGAAGGGTAAAAGAGGAAATGAAAATATATAAATAAGTGGTAGTTGGGAGAAATCAGTTTATATTGATGTACATGAGGCTTAACGAATCAAATTATGACATTAAATTTTTTCCTAATTATGAAGCAAAGTAGGTGGCTGTAGCACAATTTCTTTAATCATGTAAAAAGTTATTAAATATATGATGTTAGATATTGAATGAAAATGTGTTAGGATTTGTGACTGGAATACGTCGTGAAGGTAGACGAAACTTAAGAGATCAAAGAACGAACGTGCATAAGGAGTTGTGCACATCATCAGTCATCTAATACTGAGTATAGTTAACTAATCACATGGATTAGTCGACTAATATATTGTATAGTCGACTAGGTTGGCCAACAGAGAGTTGGGGTTCTCGAATTTTGTCAGAGTAGTCGACGAGTATTTAGGCTTAATCGACTAATACATTATATTAGTCTACTAATACCCTGGCCTAGTCGGCTAATGTCTAGTCTGATAGTTTCCTTTTCTGAATCTGTTTCCAGATTCGAGTTGAATTTGAGTTTTCTTTATTCTGAGACGGTGATTGTTCGTATTGATGAAGTTTGTTTAGGACTAGGAGAGTTCTATGCTTTATAAATAACCTCTTGGGGTGGCCTTTAATGAAATCTAATGAATTTGTGATTCATAATAGTGCAATTCATTTAGGTGAGAGATTCGTGAGAGAAGCTTAGCCACAAGAGTTCGTTATTCTTGGTGGCCATCAAGGGCTTATAATCTTCTCATCGTGTGGTGTAAGTAATTCTTATTATACTCCCCCAAAGTTTTAATAAAGTTTCTCCCCTTCTCCAATGGATGTACACACGATATGTTTGATCGGTGGAGCTACGCTATATTGTGTGTTGGCTTTCTATCTACTCTAAAATATCTTCTTCTTCTCTTCTTCATGTTGTCTTAGTAGATCCTGTGGTTTATTTTCACTGCACCACCCCAGTCGATTTGGTCGTGGGGGCGTCCCCTGAAATTTAGAACAATTGGCATTAGAGCAAGGCCAACTTGATGTCTGCGATCAAGTTCGATATCAGAAGTTCGATGGTGTCGTCAATTTCAGCAGGTGAATGATTAGGATGAACACCATCCTTTCTCAGAACGGGTTGAAGAAAGTACTACTTGGGAGGAAGGAAAAAAACCTCAAGATATGAAGAAAAAACTTGGCAGGAGTTGGATGAGAAAGTCTTGACAGTTATTCAGTTTTGCATGACAGACAAAGTGTTGTATGAGTTTTCTTCAGAGAAAACAACATCCTCGTTGTGGGAGCGACTTCAAGACCACCATCTGAAAAAGTCATTGGCGAATCGATTGATTCTGTTGCAGCATCTCTTTCTTCTTCACGTGCATGAAAGTATATTTATCAAGTCTCACACTGCAGAATTTTCCTCTATTATCAATGATCTAGATAAGATAGAGGTTAAGATGAAAGATGAGGACAAGAACTTCTATTACTATATTCTTTACCTTCTTTATATAAGAGCTTTCGGGAAGCTATCATCTATCGAGGCAAGTCAACAATCAAGGTCAATGAGATTAAGGAGCATCTGCTCAACAAGGACAAAATTGACACCTAGTTGACGGGTGAGTCTCATCATAATGAGACCAGGCAAGTTCATTATTCAATGGAGAAGAGTAATATGGAAGTTCCACGGATAACTTAAGACATAAAAATTTAACGTGCAACTATTGTCACAAGAAAGAGCATATTAGAGCTGATTGATGGCTTCGAAAGAAGAAACAACTAGATGCTAATGTCGCTGAACTGATTGGAGAAGATAAAGATAAGTATGACATTAGTTCCAATAGGAAGGTGTTCTCCTCATACACTTCGGTCCAAGGGGGAGAACTTTTTATAGAGAATTCTGCTACAAGCATGGTGATTGGCGACGGAACAATTCAGTTTCGTTCACATGATGGATGCATCACTACTCTTCAAGGCGTTCGTTATGTTCCTAATTCAAGGTATAATCTCATCTCTCTTGGAACCCTACAAGAGAAAGGGTTTAGTTTCAGTTCCTAAAGGTGTTCTTATTATGAAAGTATCTAAAGAGGTCCATGTGAAGTTTCAAGCTGAACGTGTCGGCAATATATATATGTCACAAAATTTAGAAGTTAGAGTTGATGGATTACAGTTATCCTCGACTTCGAAAGCGACAATTGTAGAACATTCAGAGACTACGATGGTTTTAAGGTCGGATGTTCAGATGTACCCCGAAGAGAGATTGGGACTAGGCGTGCAATAAGGAAATCTAAATCGCTACTCCTATGGTGGAGCGAATTCTTATAAATCCTGTGTGGATCAAAGAGATCATTGAGTGATAAAGTTCAGGTTGAGCCTGAATTTATTCGACCTAATCAAGTTGTAAACCCCGTGGTGGGTTATGGATAAGAGGGAGCGAGATGGAGATGAAGTCAAATTTTGTTCAATTGTACGTGGATGCGAGCACATGGAGCATGGTGGCTATTCTCAGACTTGGACGTATTCGAGTCAAGGGGAGATTGTGACTGGAATACGTCGTGAAGGTAGACGAAACTTTGGAGATTAAAGAACGGACGTGAACAAGGAGATGTGCACATTACCAGTCGACTAATCAAATGGATTAGTCAACTAATCCATTGTATAGTCAATTAGGTTGGCCAACAGAGAGTTGGGGTTCTCGAATTTTATCAGAGTTGTCGACTAGTATTTGGGCCTAATCGATTAATACATGATATTAATCGACTAATACCCTGGCCTGGTCAACTAATGTCGCCTGTGAAAGTTTCTTTTTCTAGATCTGTTTCCAGATTCGACTTGGATTTGGGTTTCTTCTATTCTGAGGCGGTGATTGTTCGTATTGATGAAGTTTGTTTAGGACTAGGAGAGTTCTATGGTTTATAAATAACCATTGGGGGTGGCCTTCAATGAAACCTATTGAATTTGTAATTTCTAAGGGTGTAATTCATTTAGGTGAGAGATTCGTGAGAGAAGCTTAGTTACAAGATGTCACGCCCTGCTTCCCAAAATACGTGAAACGGAGTCACGACGAGAGTCGGCGACGTATATACGCGAGGAAAATACCCCACGCCTACAGGCTAAGCCTAAAATAACTTGAACAAACTATAAAATCTATTATGATAAATCAATATCAATACAATATGACAATAAATATCTAACACAATGATAGAAGATGAATAAAAGAAAGACATGGTGACAGGATGAGATATAGATAGAATCAGAAAATAACATGAACAAAATAGCAAGAATACGATAATTAAGGAGAGAGAGAGTCTCCAGCTCCTTGTAACGCATGTAATCCTCTCCAAATACCTGATCAGCAATAAATATCCATGGATTTGGATATGCAAATCCAGGGAGTCAGAACTCCTAGTGAATGTATAAAAATAAACTGAAAAGTGCATGTGCATTGACATGTGAGCAGATAAAGAATTATGTATACTGGGATAAGAAAATGGCATGAATAAAGTAAATAAACAGTAATGTGGATAGCACACAGTAGAGTATGTGTCCAGTCAGACATTCAATCAGGTGTCTATCACAATTTGTATATCAGGTAGGTAGAGTTAGTCAGTACTAGAGTCAGATATTCAATCAGGTCAGGTGTAACATCGGGTGTCCAACATACATACATGTATCAGGTAAAGACAATCAGTTATAATATATTATGAGCAGTTTATTATTATTATTATGTCACTGAACATCAATTGCCGCCTGTAATAGATGCATCCCGTACTACGCCTATCACACGTAACAATCGAGGTCCTAAGTTATTGAAACTGATCGGTTGGAGACATTATCCATGCTTTAGGTGGGTCCCGTACATACCCAGGACCATGACCCAAACTCCTGGCGCTGAACTAGGCCTACCATAAGGTAGTCAGGAACATGTATAATAGGAACAAGAACAGGTCGGGGTGTCAGTTATCCCCCAGAAATCCTGCAGTGGAACTATCTTTCGGCTGCACAACCTATATACTAGGTCTACCCAAAATACAAATGTTGCCTCTGCCATCAAGTTTTCCAATCCCAGTGTAAGTTTTTTAGTGTCAGGTTATTTAGATTATCAAGATTATTTAAGGTACATGTTATCTAGATCACTGGGATAACTCAGTGGGTAACAACGTCAACATGTGTAATCAGGATACCAGTATAAAAGGATACATAATGTCAGTGAACATGATACCAGTATTACAGGACATGTAATAAGTATAACATGAGGTGTTGTTATCGTATGCAATATTTTTTAGTAATTATGGTAATATGGACAATATAGTTATTAGGTAAATATTATGTATAATCAGTCAAGTTCTTTAGGTAAATATGATATTCAGAATAAGTAATGACCTGCTGGCATGAATAAAATAATCCAAGAAAAATATTTAATCAACTCAGATCCTCAAAGTCATCGATATATCCAAGTCTCAATATATAAAATACATAAGTCTCAATATATAAAATACATACTCATCTATATCCAACCAATCATCACTATCCAATCTTAATTAAGACCATCATACACTCTCACTTCCATTAAGTTCAAAGACAAGATCTAGAAATTCAAGTAATTATTCAATTATGCATATACATGCCACCAGGTCAGGTGAGACCAATCTACGTCTACTCCTCAACTCAAGATCAACTCCAACTCAATTGAATCTACTAACAAATCTAAGTCCAATATCTCGTTCTTTTAATAAAGAATCTCCAAATTAGTCAATCATCAATATCTAACCACACTCTCACATGTTTTACCATCAATAAGAATAATCAATCTACTGATAATGTCATTCAGATATCAACTCGTGTAAGTACCATCATGAACCAATCAAATCTAAAATCTAAATATAATTGTAGTTTAAGTTACATCATCAATAGTTCCAATCCCAATCAAGATAATAACAAAGGAGTGGGACATCCTCAAACTACATGAAATCTAGAAAGTGTCTGTACTCAAAACTTGATATCAATAAACATCATTACTCAGATAATTTATTAGTGAATATATCAAAATAAAATCTTGCAACTAATAATCCAAAATCAGTATTATGTGATAGATCAAAATCAAGGTAGGATATTCATGTAAATCTCAAGTTGAACTCTAGGTCCATATGTAAATCTAAGCATCCAGATAAATCAATTTTAAGGTAATATCTTACTTAATCCATCTTTATTGTCTAAATGAATTCTTGTCTGTAGAATCATTAAATAAATGTCCGATAAATACCTCAAATAAGTATGCAAATATGAATCAGGCCAATCTCAAATCAATCCAAGTCATAGTCTAAGGTGTACGACAACTAACCTAGAATCAAAAATAATAATCCTCCACACATGCAATGATATATGATAAATACTCATATGAACTAACTAAATAGGATGAGTACTAATCGATGTCTCATGAAGGAATACAGGTAATGACACTGATAAAATAAGTCAGATGATTACATGAAATGATACAGGTAACTGATAACAATAAATAAAGAAGTAATACAAGAGCATACACTCACAAATATCATCTCAGTTAAATTTTGTAACATAATTACACAAGAATATAAATCTTTATCATAAAATTCTTGTTTAACTGAAAGAGAAAAAGAACACTCACCTGAGCTCGATCCCAAGTTCAAAACACTGAAATCATAAGTCCCTGATAAATCTACATGATTCATATCAATAAAAATTGTTAGAATTTTAAAAGGATATTTTACTTGAGAGTTATAAGGAGTTTTAATCTTGATTAATTAGTTTTGGTTAGGATTATGGTTCTCTAAGTCTAATAAATTTAGTAGGTTTAGTTTGAACCAATTTCTAATTTTTGTTGGATTTTTGACCGGTTTTAAACCATTAAAATATTTAACGGGTCTGAATTTACCATTAAGGGAAAATGGCTTTAAAGTGGGTGGTTTGAGTTAATTTATATTAGTATTAGTCTAAAATTTTTATCATAGAAAGTAGAAGCATTGTAGACTATTATTTATATATTTTTTATTTTTTATATTTTAACTAATTATTTTAATATGTAATTCTTCTTTCTTTCTTTCTTCCTTTTTTTTTTTACATATCTCTTTAGAAGCCCAGGCCCAGGCCGGACTAGGCCAGGTCCAGGCCTGGCCCAAAAATTACTTTCTTTCTTGTGTTTTTTTTTGTAGCACAGGGCCCAAGCCCTCTGCTATGGCCCAGTCGGGCCAGGCCGGGCTTGGCCCAGCTCCGAGCTGGTCGAGAGCAGCGACAATTATTTTTTTATTTTTATTTTTTTGGTTGAAAACCTTGGCTGTAAAATTTCAAAAAAATATGTAAATTAAGATGTGGTTTCGTACATTCTCATGTATATTTTAGTTAAATTTTTGATTGAGTTTTTGATGTATAAAATTATTCATGGAGATTATAGTATAAACATGATTTTAATATCAATAAGTTTTGAGAAATACTTACTTGGATTTGATCTCCCCTATCATGGTCCTCAATCTCTGCACTTCAAAATCCCTTTGGTCATGCTCTGCTTGAGAAGAAAAAAAAGAAAAAGGTGGGGATAGTTTGGTCATGGTTTTTCTTTGGAGATAGAAAAAGAAGTAGTTTAAGCTTTTTATAGATTATTAGGGATTTTAAAAATCAGAATTTCAGTTGGGTTCAAACTGCTTAACTTAGTAGTTAGGATAAAATTAACTGAGGTTATGATATGAAAATAGGATTTAGATTTGGTAAGTTAGGATAGATATGATTTTTGTTAGGATTTAGATTAAGATTATCCTATATTTATGATTTCATTTGCTAGGATAAAGATTTAATTAGATAGTACTTGGATTAGGTAGTTAAGACCTAGGATTTGAATTAAGATAGGATTATAGGGATTGGGTTTTGGGTTAATGGGTAAGGGTCTCATTGTTAATGGGTTATGGGCTAGGAAAAAGAAAATATATGAATAATAATAACAATAATAATAATAAATACTAATAATCAAAAAGAGATAATAGTAATAATAATAATAAAATTATCAACATTAAAAATATCATCAAATAATACTTGGTAAAAATACTACCATTAATAATAATGACTAAAATAATACAATAAGAATAAGAATAATAACAATAACAATATTAACAATAATATCAACTACAATAATAATAATAGTAATATAGTAATGAGAAAAATACTAGCTAGTAATTAAAATGATAATACTTAATAATGCTAAATATAAATATAAGGCCAAAATACCATTTACTATTTTAAAATAATTTGTACTATAAATCGAGTTAATAAATAATAATAAAATAACCAGTAAATTAAAATAAATACTTTAGAAAAAATAAAAAATACAGTATTATTAGATAGGGGATATTACACAAGGGTTCGCTGTCCTTGCCGGCCATCAAGGGCTTGTAATCTTTTCACCGTGAGGTGTAAGTAATTTTTATTCTACTCCTCCAAATTTTAATAAATTTTCTCCCCCTTTCTTCCCTGGACGTACACACAATCAGTTTAACGGTGAAACCACATTATATTGTGTGGTGACTTTCTATCTACTTTAGAATATCTTCTTCTCTTCTTCACATTATTTTAGTAGATCATGTAGTTTGTTTCCACTGCGCTGCCCTAATCGATTCAGTCGTGGGGGCATCCCCGAAGTTCACAACAAAATGCCATTGTATATTAAAAATAATGGTGTTTTTTGTTTTTTAATAAAGTGAGAAGCATGTTACTCTTGTTTCACATGAACTATGCCCCTCCCTTTTTAATGAATACGCAAGTTATCCCCAAGTACAGTTGGGCTGTAAATAACCGTTTATTTAAAATTTATAAAATTAATAAATTATTTATTTGAAAACATATATATATGTTAATTTGATTATAAGAAAAGACAGGCATATTTCAAAAGTTTAACACTACACGCACAAACTGTTTAACAAGATTTTAGCTGACTAAAGATTTGGAACAAATGCTTTATTGTTCTTGTACTAAAAGTTATTTTAGGATAAAATTTTACCAACATTTAATATGCATTATGTTTATCAGTCTAAATCCCATGTGAGAACTCTAAAAACAGCCAATTGAACTAAACAAGAATGTACCTAACAATTAGAAATAGTATTGTCTTTTTTAGGATAAAATATATCAAGCATAAATAAAAAACACACAGCAATGTTCTGAAACTGATATAACACCCAGAAAATAGTGGTTGGGGGTGGGGGGGAGCATAACTTATATTGCTTTCTATCTCCAATGCATTACATCCCTCTTTTCATCTCTAAAGCAGTATCAGTGAGGTCCAGTCACCACGTAGACTGAGGAAGCACATGAGCATTGCAACTAGATTTACAGACATACGATACACTAAGACATCAAGAACATTAACTTATGATACAGTACTTGCACATGGCAACTTCCAGTCCTTGACAACACTATTGCAATCAAAGATCATCAAAACTCAACAAACATGGGAGAAACATGAAGCAGCATGCTTCTGGTCTCATCTTTGACAAAGCTTCCTGCATTGGTGTCTCGAAAATTATCCAATTTGTGAGAACTGTCAGCGTGATTTTAGAACGCAGTAATGAGATAACAGCACATATTTGGTGGATCTCGGATCTGGGTCATTCAGAGTGCATTAAAAAGAAAAATCCAGGCTTATTCGCATGAGGGATGAACTCTCAGGAGCAAGACGGAAGATAGCTGTTCATAAGCTGTATTCCCTCTTCACTCATCTGCTGTACTTCAGACGGCGACAATATCCTGATACATCGGACACACTTGACGAATTCCCTTCATTTACAAAACATAAAGAATTTCCATTAGCAAATATCAACGGAGGGTCACCATCACAAAGAAGGGTTTCTTTGAAGGGGAAAAATAGATGGACACTGAAACAACTGGGAAAGGGTAATTAAAATGTTAAGCACGAGATGGATTGTTGTAATTTTCCTCGGGTAAATTCAGAATTCAGCCAAAAAAAAAAAAAACATTATACCAGTTACATAAAGAATATGGAAAGATTTTACACATAAAGCAAGCAAAAACCTGTGTACTGCATGAAAAGGCACAACTAAATTTATGCAACTGGTAGTGATTCATGAATACCTCATGACTAGTTCATTAATAAATTGATCGCTGGATAAATCTGGTCAATGGAAGCTGATGAATGTTTTTTTAAGTCATATATGCTACATCATACTATATTTGAAATATGGTACTAACGAGCAACGGTGCCTAAGGATTGACTTTTTTATGGTGGGGGTGGGGGGGTGCTTCATATCCATAGTTGATGCTCAGCACTAATACAGAGCTGAAATCCAATTTATTGTATAGCAGCTTATGACTTTAGGAATTCATTAAGATATTATCATTTTACTACAGAAAGGGCTGATTCACTGCAAAGTTGGGATTATCCATGTTCAGATCGTGTGTGTGCGCGTGTGCGCGAGCACGTGCACGAGCGTATCCTTGCATTAGGAGGAAAAGAAAAGTTATATACTTACTCCCATGGATCATCTCCAACTAGAAGAACATCATTTTCATAATCCACATATACTAGCTTCCATTCTGAACCTCTAGGATCATCGAGCTGCCCTTCAAGCCCAAACATACACGAAATTGCAGATCTCAATTCATGATAGTCTTTAAAGCGTGTTACATCAGTTGATCTCCCAACAGATCCTAACTTTTGCACCTATTCAATGTAAATTACATAAAAATGGTATCATGGGAAAATTTATTTCATATTGTTTTAGTTTTAGGATTTCTTTTTGACAGAACAGAATAAAATAAGAATTCAAATTTGTACCTTTGTATATGTTCGTAAAGGTTGCTGGGCCACTTGTTTCATCGAAGATCTATTTAAGAAGCTGCATTCATTAACACCCATACTGGCAGATGATGTACCCCCTGATCCCTCGGGAATGTCTTGCAGAGGTAGCAATTTAGAGTCTGCCAGGTTCGCAGAGGTGACCTGAGACTGCAAATCCTGACTGCAGGTGAAGCTACTAAACAAATCTTCTGAAGGAACACAAAAACTGGAATCTCTTGCAGAACTGAACCCTTCTAAAAGTGTACTCGAAACACATGAACTAGTAATCATGTTTCCATTGCTAGCTTCAAACTGTAGATTACTGTAAGTTTCACTCTGGTTAATACTCTCATCAGACAAGTCCCTCATCAATCCGCATGAATTGGATAATTTATGCAACTCCGACTCCTGTTCTGCAGCTGCTAGTTTATGTGCATTGGGTGACTGAATGCCGGAGCCAACCGCTTCTTCATTAACCGGATTTATCTCCTGGGCACTGAAAATTTCTTGAATGTAAGACGGTAGGCACTGGGGTGTACGTGGATCTGAAAAGCATGAGAACTGAAATGCCTCGAAGGGATTAAGTGTTTCTGGATTCACTATGGAAGATATATCGGCTGAGGGACTGGTAGCAACATCCGATGCCAATAGAAATAGGGAATCTGGGAAGCCAGAGCCAGATAAAAAGCCAGGTTCTTTGGAAGGGCCAGTGAAAGGTTGATAACCTGAATGTAGCTGCATCTGGTCCTCATGATCTACATTTTGAGATGGGAGGTAACCTTGAGGTGGGGATAAATTAGTGAGATTATTCTTATCCGATGAACCAGCCGGTGATGAACCTGGTAATTGAGCTGTGGTTGGCTCAGGTTGCATCTTGCAAATTTGGGAATTTTCCTGCTCCTTTGGTTGAAGTTCTTGATTGATAATTATTGGAGAAACAAGGTTCCCATTACTGGGCGAGCCAACAACACTTGCTCCATTATGTTTCTCTGACAACTCCAATTCAGTCACTACTTCCGGTGCTATATCTGGTTTCTTGGCCACTTCCGGAGATAACGATCTAGCACAAATGCTCTCTAGGTTATCACTCTTATCCTCCTTACTTTGCTCCTGAGAAGCTTTCTCTAATAGAGTTTCCTCCATATACTGATCTTCTGGCTTCCCAACTCGTGTCTCAGATTTACTATCTAGATCGACAACCTGCTCCATGCTGCACCGGGAATTTTGAGGTTCTAATAAAATATTTTGTGAAGGGAGAATCTGCTGCTGTACAAGAGGAAGCTGATTCTGCTGCATCACTGAGTTAGTTAGTATTGTGTCCTGTGGCAATGGACTTCTTACTGCACTAAATGATGGTGTCGAGGACAAACTTCTAGGAATCCCATTCCCTCCAATTTTTTGTAAAATGCTAGCATAAATTGACTGATGGCATCTGAACTGATTATCGGGGCTTGGATTTTGAGGTGTAAGTAGCATCTTCAGGAGTTGGTCTGAACCAACACCAGAAATTATTGGATACATGCTTCCAGCTCCATTTTCTAGAGCCTGTGGCAAGGGTTTCACATTTCTGAATCCAGTTTCAGCCCCAGGAACTGTTAAGTTTCAGCAAAAAAGGACTTTTAGAATAGCATATCAAAGTCAAGAAGGATTTCATACATTGCATGTGCATGTTGAACTTATGAAGATACTTTCATCAATATTGATTTAAGAAATAGAAACAAGGGAATACATCATAATTGCCGCTTTGAAAGAAAAAGAGAGTATGTATTCTGCACGTTACATTTTATGAATAGCAAATATTATATGATTATATAGAAGATGAAATATTATCTGGTCATAAGATTCATCTCATATAGTGGTCTATTCATGTGTAGTTTAGATTTTTTACATCCAGCACCATTTGCTTTTACTCATAGAGACCCCAAAAAAAACATTATTTGGTGATTTACCACAGAAATATATAATATTGTAGTAAAGATAAAATAGTAGGATAGTCTTTAAAGATCAAATAGTAGATAGTCCTCATGTCCATAATTGTGATTCTAAGGCCTTGTTTGGGAACAAGAGTTAACAAGAGTTAGTAAGAGTTGGGCTCCCAACTCTTGCTAACTCTCCAAACATTTAAACTTATCAAGAGTTGAGGCATGTCATTTCAAGGGCAATTTGGGAAGAAAAAATGGAGTTTTTTTCACTTTGCATCCTAGTTGTTGGGGACAAAGGCTACTCTTACACCAATTCTTGATTGGTGTAAGAGTAAGTGGCTTACTCTAGCTCAGCTCACATCCAACCCCTAACTCCAACTCTAGCAACCAAATAGGGCCTGAAGGCCAGTAATGGACTGAATTTATCAAATTTCCTGAGCAACCACCTTTTTCATCATACTGAATTCTGTAAGATGTCCCGTATAATTCATTTGAAATATTTATAAAAGTTCAAATTTGTAGATGGTAAGTTGTTGACCGGCACAGACAACAAAGCTTGTCCCTATGAGAATTAATGTTTCAAGATGCCTAATCGTACCTAGCACCAGCTTGAAAGTATGATGCAGGCATGAAGCCTAACTCCTTTCTTGCATTAACATTGTATGATGCTACTCAGATTCAAGAGTAGATGCTGATGCTACCATTAACCACATAAAAACAGAGAAAACTTGCTTTCTTTAAACATTGAATGCAGTTGCAAGACTTACCAATAAATCCAGGCAAGCACTGTCGCTTCAAACTTGGAGTTGGGAAAAGAAAAAGATTTTCAGGAGTCTCAATTTCCCATAGACTAACTCTATCTGGTCTTTCACCATAACCATGTTCATCCCATTCTACCTAATAAGAGAGATAAATCAACCTTCAAAAGTAACGTTCTGGTCTTTAATATTAGCGGAAATGTTTCAATCATACAAGTGTAGAACTCACCTGTAAATTCCGCCATTTTGAGTTTGGCCATCTTAATGGATCATAATCGCTAATTCCTATAATTGTGCCCATATATCTGCAAGTAGAAATAAATCAGTATACAGATCAAAAATACAGGTTTAAGGCTGAAAAAGAAGTACAGAAGCCACATTCAGTTGACCTGTGGTTATAATGTATGAAGGGTTCAGATTAAATATATAAAAGCATGGACAACTTTGTAGATACATAGTACCCCATATTTGTGAACATACAATGAAAACGCAAATATTGTGCTTGCATAAACAGCAAGAATATTTTATCAAAAGCAAAGCCGTGACATTGGATTTGCAAGAGAAATATTTCTTTCGGTCCTCGGGGTTTTATACCCGGTGATACCCCACCCCCGTTTGGTTAGTTGATTGCCTTCAGATTCAGATTTGGGTGTAAACCAATACCTGATCCAATATGTCTGATTTCATCAAAAATAAAATATAAAAATAAAGAAAGGTTAGAAGAGAAAAGGGGAAAAATGATTTGGACAATGAAACTTGCTACACAGTAAATGAAAGTCGAATTAAAAACAGCTACTCAAGAACAGAAAACCTATCAAATCCCAACATAAATGACTAATATCCTCCGTGTCAGACAAGATGCCAAAATTAAGACTTGCCAGAATGCAGAAATTAACCTCTTTATCTTTGGATTAAAACCAGCCTCAAACTAATATGCTAATTCTGAGTGGACATTAATTTTACAACATTGCCTCCAATATCCACAAACAGGCCACATCAGCCCCGATATCAGCTGATATTAAAGGGCATACCACGTACTGAGGTATCTGATAAAACATTGCCGACACACACACACACACACACACACACACACACACACACACACACAACTACAACAACAACTAAGCCATTTGTCCCAAGTATTTGGGGTAGGCTACATGAACCAAAAGAGAATTACGCCGGATCGGGCACATGGATCAGCTTTCTCCACTCATTCCTATCGAGCAATATGCCTTCACTAAGACCTTTAGCCTCTATATCTTACCGTATTACCTCCATCCATATTTTCTTCAGTCTCCCCAGCGCTCTTTTAACTTGCCCTAAATTGATACGTTCCACTCGCCGGACTATATATATATATATTATATATATATATATATATATATATATATATATATATATATATATATATATATATATATGCATTGGCTAATATTTGAATCAATGATCTAAACCTATTCAAATCCCAGAAGTAGCAAGCAACCAAATAGTGATTCGACCTTGTGAAAGTTTGTCATGCTTTATTGTTTAGCCCTTATTATGTGCATATCAAAAGCCTATTCATTTATTAGGGAGCCTTGAGACGACTAGAATACAACCAGAGATGTTGGGCATCATTCCTGCTCAAAAGCATGCTACACTGTAGGGTTTGCATCTCGCATCCAGTTGAAGCATCCAAGTTAAGGGGTTGATAAAGTTAATGTTTAGCTCCACATAGGAAATTGAGTTGGATTGAGATCCAAGACCTAATGGGTTAACCTTCTGGGTTCTATCATCAATGTCTCTTAGTTCGAGCTTCTGTAACAAATTGCTACCAAAGCATATGGCGATGATCTGGACAAGGTCAAGCATAGGGTGGTAGGGTGGCAGAGCAGCAAGGTTAAGCATAGAGTAACACAATTGTCCAAGCGCACTAGCAGCTCTATGACTTATAATAGGTGCTACAATTGCTTCAAGACATGTTAGGCACGTGACGGGTGCAATCACAAAAAGCCAACTTCAAAAGGATGGTTTTAGAATTTAGAGATTAGGTTTTAAAACGATAAAGGTGAGAACACGACCAGGAAATAAGACCCAAGGTACGGGGCCGCATATTCATCTCCAGGATACTCATCAAATACAAGCCAAGGTGGAGATTTGTTGAGTTTGTGTCTCGCGTCTGGTTAAAAGCATCCAAGTCACAGGGTGGATAAGTTAATGTTTTGTCCCACATCAAAATTTAAGTGGGAATATGAATACTAAACATATGATTGGAAACCAGGTCCTAATGAGTTACCTACCAGATTAAAAGTGGCCTCAGTCTTATTAATGCCTCTCGGTTCTAGCTCCATTTGTTGTAATAAATACCAAGCATCTTGGGCTCATTTTCCCCTACACATCCACTTCACATTTCCTTCTTAGCTTTTCTATCTCTAGAAGCCTCAAGGTCGCGTAACTCCTTCTTAGCTTTTCTATCTCTAGAAATCTCAATGTTGCATATCATCTACTTACTCGCAAATTCCATGAAGAACTTATTCTTCACCACGGACAGCAGATTTTATTATTGCTCATAGCCTAAATGTTGCGCCATTCTTCAGCACTCCAGAATTTACCTCCTGCATGCTTTTTCTTTTGCGTACATTTAAACACCAGCACCTGAACAAGTAACAGTAGAAAGTATAGCCATTCCACCAAGAATGTGGACCCAAATTTCAAATTTAGCACCAGTAAGAAGCATTCATTGTTTTACACAAGTAAAAAAACACAACTCATTGATGATCACAAATCAATATCAAACAAAATCTAGAAACAAAGGATTCCTTTGCATGACTTTAATTACAAAAAATGGTACTTTGATAAACATTGGGAACTCTCTATGATGAAATCACAGAATGGAACATATAATACAGTGATGTACCTGCGTTTAGTTGATTCCTCTGTTTCAAACATCATCCCAAATCTCATTCCAATTGACACTTGAGTATAGACAGCTTTCTGGTACTTGGCCAAAGGAATGATGAATTCTGAAGGGCATGCTCTGGGAATATCATAGGAGACTTAAAAATGTAAATAAAAAGATGCCAAATAGTTTCTGAGCACAATATGTGTGTCACAGAGATACATATGCACAAAAGAACCGAATACCTTGGGTTATAGTAAATAGTAAACGGGCTTCGACTAGCAGCAGCATGAGCTGCAGCAGCAAGAACGCCAATATGCATACTATCGGTAGACAGCACTGACGATGGCAATGCAGTTTGCTGTCGATTTGCCCGTCTCACACCTAAAAGCAGTTGTGACTTCTCGTCCCTGCACACCCTAAACTCTTTTTAACAACTGTGCTCACATAAGAGCAACTACAACTTCAGGAAAAATGACATAAACTCATGGATGCTGCTCTTCTGCTTAAAAGATATGGTAAGTGGCAACTTAGGGTTCAAGATAAGCCTGTTCAAAAGCTGAAAAACGTACTTATTTTCAATAAATCATCAATCGACCAAATATTACCTAGCATGTTCTCAATTAAAAAAATTTATTTTTTTATTTTTTTTTAGTAAAATCAGTGACTTAGTTGCAATCTGTTAAGAATTACTTCTGTAAAAGGTAGGAATTTCTGAAACTGTATGTATAGCTGCTATACAAGAAGGCCACTCCTTTTCTTAAAAAAGATATATTCGACTCTGAATATCCAAAATAGAGGACTACGTTTCATTCCAGCATACCAATTATTTGATAAGTTAATTTAGAGACGAGTCAGTAACTATATCGGTGCATGACTTCTGTATTACCTAATAAACAAGACAGAATCGCCAGCTTTAAGCCGTTTGGTGCCCACAAACAAACTCCAACCAGTTGTCAATAAGTGTCGCTTTGGCTGTCCTGGAAATAACAGGGACATTCAGAATCCAATCAGCTTGCAGATAGCAACTTAAGAAGAGAAAAGGTGAATATAAATTGCAGTGAGTGCCAGTAAAAAATGAAAAGGAGCTTAAAAGCTCAAGTGACAGAATAAGGTACAATTCATTATAACTAAGAAAATAGATCACTTAATACGTGACAATTGTTCTCACCACGATATATATGTCGAAATGTCCACACATTATCATGCAAGTCTCTGACAATAAGCTCTTGGTTAGGAGGTTGCATTGAATAATCCTGAAAGAGGTGTAATATGTATTGAATCACATAAAGAAGTGAGCAAAAGACGGATCTATAGTTCTAGCTCATCCAAATTTCCTCACCAATTGGGGAAATAGCTTTTCTGCAGCCCTCCGAGGCACTGAAAACCCGCCATGCGTACTTGTGTCACTTGCAGTTAAATTCTTGCAAAAAAACTCATTTGGCTGCTTGCTTACTGCATGTCCAAAATTTGGAATTGGAAAGACATCACTTTCCTGAGTAGAGGACAAAAATGAAATCATTGTCAGGAACTTCAATTTTCACGACATTAAGCAACATAGTGACTTGACATCAATGAACACTGAAGAGTAAATTTTGATATTGTAGTCGCGTGCATCAATCTGATCTGAATAGCACCATTCCAAAATCCATAAGTTCATAAATCATATACACAAGGTACTATTTGAAAAACTATAAGAAGTAAATACTTTCTTTGAAGGCAACAGAAAGACTGCATAAATCAAGAAGAAAACTACATGAATATATGTACTCAAATCTTCTCAAGTGAGAAGCCTAGGCATGATCAATGACATGACTCTTACAACAAAGAAACCTTCGACTGTTCTTTTAAGACTGTTATGCCAAAACGTGGTCCAAAAGGTGTTGCCGACAAATTTAATACACTACAATTGAAGTTCAGAGGAAGAAAATTTCTTACAGAATTCACTGGCTGGAGTGTCATTTGAGCATAGATCTCATCAGTGTCCCTATCAGCCTGGAAGTACATTGAGAGTTAAAGACGAGAAATACAAAGATTCTAAAGGATAATAACATAGACACCGGCATTCACTCCAGTTACACTCACGTGTAGAGTAACACTGTGGACCTGGCACAGCAACTGAGATGGAAGAGTTGGATAATTGGGTATGTGCGAGTTTGAAATTTTCCTAGTTGAAGCCGTCACCTGTAGGAAAGAAAACATTTTTTTTGAATTAATTTAATAAAAATGAGAAATAAGCACATGGGTTACCAGTTCACTATTTGCTTGCAAATTAGCCAAGAACATAGCATAAGTAATTCTGTGCAAAACAAGATGATACAGTTTTTGGCTAATTACAGATCACCTACCTAAGTGAGACAACAAAAAAAATAAACTGATCCAAATTCCTTAATACATAGGCCAACAAAGATCTTTCTGGATCATTTTAAAGGTCATATACAAAAATGAGCCATACCTTCTGATAATCTCATAAAAATGTGCATAAGTATCATCATTTAATAAATTATATGAAACTCGGCACAGAGAACTATCTCATTTTGCAGACAACCACACAGCTCTGTAAACAAGTTAAGGATATGAACAAAACATTCACTCTCATTTCTATCGATATCTAAATTAGATGACACATTAAACATGGCCATCATTAAGCGTGCTTCACACAACTACATAAAACCAACTAACTCAAAAGCAAACAAATGCATGTAACTAAGAACTGTTAGAGACTATTCATGATATTAGCTACAAAAAGTTCTTCACATTGTCATAACTATCAGATATATTACACGGCAAGAACCACAGTTAAAGATTGCGGTGAACAAGAATGCAAATGATTCACTTATTAACCTACTCTACAAAAAAGTAAAAGGAGCTAAAAATCCAATAAACTAGAACCTGTTCACTGTGGCCTTGAGGGAAGTAATACACAAGGCTGCCAGGTTGAGGTAGAGAAACAAGCGGGCCGGCGCAAGCATGCCACAGCTCAGAGTTCAGCACCTTTCTTCCACCTGACAAAAACAAAGAAATTTACACATTTGCTAAATATTTTCTATATGATCATCAATAGTTCAAACAAAAATGGCATAAACTCAAGTAATAGCAAGCTTAAAAGACAAAGAGTAAATCAGACACAAGAATGCTCACCTGGGTTGCCTTGAGCCTCTCCCAAGAGCCTCATTTCATCCAAAATTGCTGATGAGCTACCTGAAGCCATCTTCACCTCAGCCAAACTGTGAAGACTTGCACTCTCATTTCAAATAACAACAAGACTTATTAACGCCTAATCAACCTCCACTGCATTTGATCAAATACTACTCCATTATAGAAAAAGCAACAGTCACTTCCGTGCTGAGCAAAACCCCGAAATAGAAATCCTACTCAAAAGACCCACATCCCAAAATGCATCAAAATCTCATCTTTAGCAGGGGAAAAAAAAAACCCCCCCATTTGCAAGCACAAGGGGGCGTGTCAGCATCCAACCTCAAGAACCCACCGTCAAAATCCAAACTTAGGCGAGAGAAATCGTCCCCACTCGCTGAGCACATCCAGAGCCCAATCAAAGGGGCGGGGCTTTTAAAAGGGGCACGCGAGATAATAGTAGGGCTTGGGCAATGAGTGCGTCGAGTTTTGGCTTCTTATTGTCCTCTCTCTCTCTGCTTTATTCCCTTTTTTTTCCTTTCTTTTTTCCTTTTAGCCTTCATCACAAAGATACCGACCTTTCAATGGAAGAGGCCATGATTTTGCCTTGTACCCCTTTTTGCTTTCTGCTCGGAATTGAGAGAGAGAGAGAGAGAGATACAAAACACAACTCCCTCTCTTCTCTTTTGTTGTTGCTGGTATCGATTTGCACAATGGTTTTCTTCTTGTGCTTTATTAATGGCAGCTTTAGTGGACTGCAAGCAGAGAGACAGAGGAGAGAGAGAGAGAGCAGAGAGACGAGCGCAACACGAAAGCGTGAGAAGAGAAGGGGGAATTTTAAATTAAATAAAATATATGAATGGTTCTTTTATATATGCAACCCTTGAAAACTTTTTATTTATCCTTACATCTTTTTCTATTTTGCACAGTTTGCATATTTTATCTTTCACCTTCTCATTTGTTAGTCTAGATGAATTTTCGAGATTTTCTTTTTTGTTATGCAAGCTTAATCTAGTACATATTCTTGTCAGTCTGGTTTTAACAATTTAATGCAATTCATTTGTGAATTTTCTTTTACAAATTAACATTAATTTAGAAGATTGAAGTTCTTCGCAATCAACATTTCAAATAGCTTATAATTTATAGTTCTATTGTTATGATTTTGATATATAAGACTTGTGTTACTCAAAAGCCAAAACCATCCCCAACGTGTAAAATATATAATTTGTAAACAGAAAGTTCGAAACACACAAATGTTAAAAGTTTCAAAACGGAGAAAAATGCAAAATAATCAATTTACATGGGTAAATATGGTAAAGACCAGAGATCAAATTCTTCGTCCTTTCTCTGTTGTGCTGTGCGTATGACAGAAAGACAGGTGACCGGGAATTTGACCGTTCAACATTTTTGAAATATACGTGTCGCTCCCCCGCTATTTTGTTTCTTTTCTCTTTTATTTTCTATTTTTTTTTTATTTTTGTTTCAATTTTCAAATAGAAAACATAAATATATTTATTTACACAAGAGAAATATTTATACATTCCCACCACGCATAGCAAAACTTTGAAATGGGAACTTGGAAGGGTACACAAAATGTGAATTATGATAAAAAAAAATGGTTATAAAAATGATAAAAATCAGTTTGATTAGATTAGATTTTATGATATTTTCAAACATAAGAAACTCTAAATGACGTGAGTAGAAATTAGGTCGGATTCAATCCAGATCAAGTTTAATAACGACAATCTCATACTTGACTCAAATTTAAGTTAGGTTTTAAGATTAAATGTTCACATTCGAGTCGACTTTCAAAAAAGAATTTTCAAGAATTACAAACTCATTTGACAGAGAGAGTGAAAAGAACTCATCTTATATATTTCAAAAAAGAACAAAGATTTAAAAAGAAGAAGAAGAAGAAGAAGAAAGTATATGAAAATTTATATCTTTATTTTGGCTTTGAGATAGAATGAGACAAGAAATTATAACCGATTTATAAAAAAATATTAAGAAGAACAATAATCAGATTATTGCATGCGTCGATACTAAATGTGTCTCATTTGATGGTTAAAGGGCCACTAAAATTTTGTTATTTTTCATGTTCTCCTCTCAACCAACTGAAGGAGGAGGTCGCTTTTTGAGGGAGGTCGATGAATGTGGTCAAAGTATTTACAGAATTCGCCTTTTGTCGGATTTTTTAGATCTCAATATGTTGCACACGGTATGGTATTCGTATGCGGTCACACGAGAAAACTTAAATTCTGCGGTATTGCTCGTATGGGAAGGTTTTCATTAGAAAAGAGAACGCGAGTTTCAGCTACAGTGAATTTTCACGGTTTTTAGTGCTCGTGCGAGGAAACGCGCAGGAGACAAAGACACAAATCTCACTTTTAAAAATTGTGGACTCTTGATTGAATTTTGGTGGGCTGATTTTTTTGCAGTCAAGTTTTTTTTTTTTTAAAAGCTAACACCCTCACTCAGCTACAATGAATTTCCAAAAAGAAACAAACGTGGCGATAAATTTACCAAAAATAGTAATAATAATAATAACCCTCCCTGGTGGAAGCTGTTGGCTGTTTGGCCCAGACACCAGAGAGAGAGAGAGAGAGAGAGAGGAGAGAATTTGGTTATAATAAAAAGAATTTGACATAAATAGAAATGGGAAGCAAATATTCGGTCAGGTTTCCCCGGTCTTTGTGGTGGCCCGCCGACGGTGACGGTATCCGAGGTGAGAAGGCGGGACCCACAGCAAAGCTGGGCAAAGTCCCTGGATGACGTCATGGTCCTTGCGGTACCAGACAAGCTGAAGAAGAGAGCACTGTTCCCAACCACACCACATGATCTGTCGTCATGTCATTTTGTTGTATAATAATAATAATATTATGTCATCAAAAATTTCTTTTTCTTTACAACCTGCTACTTTTTGCTAATACAACCTCATTTATACTTTTTAGCACATTTTTTTGAGTGAAAATCATTACTTGGTTTGATTGCTTTTTGGAACATTCACGTCCCGCACCCGAATAAAAACCCTAGCACAGTAAAAAAAAGCAGATCATGTTGTATAAAGTTTCAAATTCAAATCAAACGCTAAGAATACGCACTTGGCATTGTTACTTCAGTTGATATAATAGAAAATCATTTCATTTTTAGTCAGAACCTTAAACGGTGTTAAAAAAATTAGTTTCATTTGTTGTGCGCGACAGACAACAACAATAGAGGATCTATCAGATCTCAATCTCAGAACAATGAAATCAAAAACAAGAAGAACAACCCAATCGCAAACAACAGATCTAACGAGGTTCGGCCAACTTGCCTACGTCCTCGGTGCAATCCACGGAGAGAGATTTCAATTAGGAAGATGATTACATAGCTCTGGATCTCTTAGAGTACAAGAGAGTCCGCAGCTTCTCTTTCTATAGGCACTTAAACCCTAAAAATTACAATTAGAGCTTAAATACATAACTTCCCGAAACAGCAGTTTTCGCCCAGATCCGACTATCGGTCGACCGGTCCGGTCGACCGACTCCCTCTCACGGTCGACCGGACCGGTCGACCGAAACAAACCGAGAGTTGGGTTTCCTGCAGACAGCTTCTCCGGTCGACCGGTCCGGTCGACCGCTCAAATCCTGTGCACATTGTGCACGTCGGTCGACCGGACCGGTCGACCGACCTCTGTATTTTTTGCTGCTGCTGCTTTTCCTGCCCGCTGTTCCTTCGCCTTTCGTCGTAGAATCCTTGGCAGTCTTCAACAGCACCTGGCATGTCCTCATCTCCTCTACTGTACTCTCTCCTCCAACAATTCTCCACCTCGGTGAAGATTGTTAAATCTGAGCCGAACACTGACTCAATAGCGGCTGCACCAATCTGGTTGCCTACGTACCCCTTGCCCAAGGGATCAAGCCATCCGTAGTTCATCCAAATGAGCTTCAGCAAGCTCAATTCACCTGAAGGATCTGGAGCAAAACTTTGCAGTGTGCAAACTTTACTCCCGACACCACCTTTGTAAGCATATCGGCCGGATTCTCCGAAGTATGAATCTTCAACAAGTTGATGTCATCTTCCTCTAGAATCTCCCGAACAAAGTGATACCTGACATCAATGTGCTTCGTCCTTGCATGGTAGACTTGGTTCCTTGCCAAATAAATGGCACTCATACTGTCACAGTGTATCTCTTCAAGATTTCCTGTTCCACTCCCAAGTCATCTAGCAAACCCTGAAGCCAAATCGCCTCCTTCATGGCCTGGTCAAGGCCATATACTCCGCCTCTGTAGTCGACAACGCAACTGTGGACTGAAGTGTGGAGCGCCAACTCACCGGTGCCTGTGAGAATGTGAATACATACCCCGTAGTCGACCGGCGTTTGTCGAGGTCACCTGCATAGTCCGAATCCACATACCCTATGCACTCTTGCTTTCCGGTGTCGTCCTTCTCAAACACTAGGCCTACATCAACAGTTCCCTTGATGTACCTAAGGATCCACTTCACGGCTTCCCAATGACCCAGTCCAGGATCATGCATGTATCTGCTTACCATAGAGACTGCCTGTGAAAGATCCGGCCTTGTACACACAGCATACATCATCAACTACCCACAGCATTGGCATACGGAACATGAGTCATATGCTCACGCTCCTGAACACTCCTTGGAGACATCTTCGCTGACAACTTGAAATGCGGCGCCATTGGTGTACTAACAGTCTTAGTATCTTTCCCGATATTAACCTCTGCAGTACCTTCTCCAGATAGCCTTTCTGAGTCAAGCTATTCTGCCAGCTTCCCTGTCCCTTTTGATCTCCATACCCAATACTTTCCTTGCTTCCCCCAGGTCCTTCATCTCGAACTCAGACGATAAAGTCTCTTTAGAGAATCAATTGCAGATCTGACCTATAGAAGCAATTAGCATATCATCTACGTAAAGTAGTAGATAGATATACTCACCCGATGGTAACTTGTTGTAGTACACACATGGATCGAAATGGCTTCTGTGTACTTCTTCTTCCTGATGAAGCTGTCAAATCGCTTGTACCACTGTCTTGGAGACTGCTTCAAACCGTACAGCGATTTCTTCAGCTTACATACCAACTCCTCTTTCCCTGCAGCTTTTATAACCTGTGGGCTGAGTCATGTAGATCTCCTCCTCAAGATCGCCGTGGAGAAAGGCGGTCTTCACATCAAGTTGGTCAAGGTCCAACTCGTTCTGCGCCACCAAGGCTAATAGGATCCGAATAGACGAGTGTTTAACAACTGGGGAGAACACCTCGTTGTAGTCGATCCCTTCTCTCTGTGCGTAGCCTTTAGCCACCAGCCTTGCCTTGTATCGCACTTTATCTTCTTGGAGTGATCCCTGCTTCTTAGCAAATACCCACTTACACCCTATGGCTTTCTTCCCCTTGGGCAACTTGGTCAGTTCCCATGTGTTGTTCTTATAAAGAGACTGCATCTCTTCATTCATAGCCCCTTTCCATAACTCAGCTTCTGAACTGATTTCAGCTTCCCTGAAAGTAGATGGAATGGCCTCTTCAACAACTGGAAGTGCATAAGCAATCACCATGTCTGTAGTGAGCCAGCCAGGTCTCCTAGTATTCCTCCGTGGTCTTCCAACTGCAGTAGTATCTGGAACAGTACCCATGACCTGCTCCTGATCCTCTTCAACAACTTCAGCATCTTCTTCTGCAACTTGATCACCTCCCTGTGTCACCTCAGGGATGATCTTTACTGACACTGTGTCCTCTAGAGATGGTGGATTTGCATCACTCTCCACCTGCTGCAATAGCTCATTGGTCTTGTTGGTCTCCACCTGCTGAGAGACCGTAGGCTTCATCATAGAGGCCTCATCAAATGTGACATCCCTGCTGATTATGAACTTGTTGTCCTGTTGGTCCCAGATCTTGAACCCCTTGGTTCCTTTCTTGAAGCCAACAAACACTCCTTTCTTCGCTCTCGGATCCAATTTGTCTTCTCTGACATGATAGTAGGCTAGACATCCAAATATCCGGAGCACATCATAATCATCAGCAGCTTTACCCGACCAAGCTTCAAGAGGGGTCTTCCCTCCTATTGCAGATGACGACAACCTATTGACGAGATGGCATGCATACCCAAAGCTTCAGCCCAGAACTTCTTTGGTAATCCTGCATTGGACAATATGCACCGAACCTTCTCTAGCAAAGTCCGGTTCATTCTTTCAGCCACCCCATTCTGTTGCGGAGTTTCCCTCACTGTGAAGTGCCTCTCTATGCCCTCATCAAGACATAACTTCTGGAAAGGGTCTGACTTGTACTCTCCTCCGTTGTCAGAACGAAGGACCTTGACTTTTCTTCCCGTACTCCTTTCCTGATTAACCTTCCACTTCACAACAATTCTAGGACTTCATTCTTGTGTCGCATGGTGTACACCCAGCACCGCCTAGAATAATCATCAATGAACGACACAAAATAGTGGTTTCCCCCAATTGATGCAGTCTTGGTGGGTCCCCATACATCTGTGTGAACATAATCAAGAATGCCTTCGGTGCAGTGTGAAGCTGTACCAAACTTCACCTTCGTCTTCTTGCCGATGATGCAATGTTCACACAGATCCAATTTGCAGGTCTCTGCACCCTTCAGCAGCCCTTTCCTCACAAGAGCTTGCATCGATTTCTCCCCTGCATGTCCCAGCCTCATGTGCCATAGCCGGGTTAGATCTTCCTTCTGACTGGTAGAAGCTGCCACCTGCCCTGTCACTGTACTACCCTTCAAGTAATACAAATTGTTCCGGCGGTCGGCCTTCAACACCACCATTGAGCCCTTTGTCATTTTAAGAACACCTTCTTTAATAGACACACTGAGCCCCAATGATTCCAAAGCACCCACAGAGATCAAGTTCCTCTTCAGCTGAGGTACATATCTCACTTCTTTCAGCTCCCTCACCATCCCGTCAAACATGATCGGAATAGTGCCTACACCCTCCATGATGCACGGATGATCGTCGCCCATGACGACCGAACACCCCTCCAACTTCTCAAGACTGGTAAACCAATCTCGATTAGGGCATACATGATATGTAGCACATGTGTCTAGGATCCACTTTATCCACCGAGTAACCTACAACAGGAGTAGTCACTGAAAAAGAGAACTCTGAAGAATCTGAATCTGCTCCATCTGCCTGTGATTTACCGCTTGTAGCTTTTGTCACCCTTACCAGATTTGCCTCAGACTTTGATTCCTTCTTTTCCCCTTGTACTTTGGACAGTCAACCTTCCAGTGCCCAATCTCTTTGCAGAACATGCACTGATTTTTCTTAAGATCCCTGAAGCCCGACCTAGACTTCGATCTTCCTCTCACTCCTTACCTTTCCTCGATGAATTCCTGCCTCTTACTTCCAAAGCCTCCGCTGATGAACTAGACCGACCTGAATGTTTCTCATTCTTCCTTGTCTCATAACTCATCAGTGCTGACGATACTCATCATAAACTAAGGTTTGCTTCCATTTATGAATATCATAGTGAATGTCTCATACTCCTCCGGTGGAGTGAGTTCAGGAGAATAACTGACTTGTCTTCCTCACTTACAGTGACATCCACATTTAGCAAGTCTGTAAGAAGCTTCGTATATCGGTTGATGTGCTCGTTTACTGTGCTTCCCCTCTGCATCCTGAACTGATACAGCTTACTCTTAAGTTGCAACCTAGACTCCACACTCTTTGTCAGTACTTCTTCTCAAGAGTATTCCACAGTTTCTTCGCTGACGTCTCATGTTGTACAAGATATTTGATGTCTTGTGACAAGCATGAACGTATCAAGCCACATGCCGACCTATTCATCTCTGCCCACTTCCTCAGTAGTAGTGGTCTTCTTCCTCTCTAATAGGAGCGTGTCTCGAGGTTCTGTGCATTCAATGCATCCATGACCTCACACCTCCACATCCCGAAATTATTAGTTCCATTGAACTTGACAACTTCGATCCTTGAGTGATTCATTGTTTTAACGGAAGTAGTTTCTTCTGCCATTGAGGTCTTTCTTTTGATTCTCTATTTATGCGGAAGAATAATCCAATGAAAATAGATCTTTACTCAGATAAAAATGAGATTTTACCTGCCTCTTGAAACCCTAGATCGAGTTTCTCACCAGATCTACTCCAATCACTGATTCAACAAGCCCTCCTTGTGTCCTCCTGAGATCGACACACGATCTCCTCGAACACCAATACCTCTGACCTGAGATCGACACACGATCTCCACCTGATCAGATCTGGAGCCCTTCGAATCCTCAGAATCCCAAGCGTAGCCTGAAGCTCTGATACCACTTATTGTGCGCGACAGACAACAACCCAATAGAGGATCTATCAGATCTCAATCTCAGAACAATGAAATCAAAAACAAGAAGAACAACCCAATCGCAAACAACAGATCTAACGAGGTTCGGCCAACTTGCCTACGTCCTCGGGGCAATCCACGGAGAGAGATTTCAATTAGGAAGATGATTACAATAGCTCTGGATCTCTTAGAGTACAAGAGAGTCCGCAGCTTCCTTTCTATAGGCACTTAAACCCTAAAAATTACAATTAGAGCTTAAATACATAACTTCCCGAAACAGCAGTTTTCGCCCAGATCCGACTATCGGTCGACCGGTCCGGTCGACCGACTCCCTCTCACGGTCGACCGGACCGGTCGACCGAAACAAACCGAGAGTTGGGTTTCCTGCAGACAGCTTCTCCGGTCGACCCGGTCCGGTCGACCGCTCAAATCCTGTGCACATTGTGCACGTCGGTCGACCGGACCGGTCGACGACCTCTGTCTTTCTGCTGCTGCTGCTTTTCCTGCCCGCTGTTCCTTCGCCTTTCGTCGTAGAATCCTTGGCAGTCTTCAACAGCACCTGGCATGTCCTCATCTCCTCTACTGTACTCTCTCCTCCAACAATTCTCCACCTCGGTGAAGATGTTAAATCTGAGCCGAACACTGACTCAATAGCGGCTGCACCAATCTGGTTGCCTACGTACCCCTTGCCCAAGGGATCAAGCCATCCGTAGTTCATCCAAATGAGCTTCAGCAAGCTCAATTCACCTGAAGGATCTGGAGCAAAACTTTGCAGTGTGCAAACTTTACTCCCGACACCACCTTTGTAAGCATATCGGCCGGATTCTCCGAAGTATGAATCTTCAACAAGTTGATGTCATCTTCCTCCAGAATCTCCGAACAAAGTGATACCTGACATCAATGTGCTTCGTCCTTGCATGGGTAGACTTGGTTCCTTGCCAAATAAATGGCACTCATACTGTCACAGTGTATCTTCAAGATTTCCTGTTCCACTCCCAAGTCATCTAGCAAACCCTGAAGCCAAATCGCCTCCTTCATGGCCTCGGTCAAGGCCATATACTCCGCCTCTGTAGTCGACAACGCAACTGTGGACTGAAGTGTGGAGCGCCAACTCACCGGTGCCTGTGAGAATGTGAATACATACCCCGTAGTCGACCGGCGTTTGTCGAGGTCACCTGCATAGTCCGAATCCACATACCCTATGCACTCTTGCTTTCCGGTGTCGTCCTTCTCAAACACTAGGCCTACATCAACAGTTCCTTGATGTACCTAAGGATCCACTTCACGGCTTCCAATGACCCAGTCCAGGATCATGCATGTATCTGCTTACCATAGAGACTGCCTGTGAAAGATCCGGCCTTGTACACACCATCGCATACATCAAACTACCCACAGCATTGGCATACGGAACATGAGTCATATGCTCACGCTCGAACACTCCTTGGAGACATCTTCGCTGACAACTTGAAATGCGGCGCCATTGGTGTACTAACAGTCTTAGTATCTTCCCGATATTAAACCTCTGCAGTACCTTCTCCAGATAGCCTTTCTGAGTCAAGCTTATTCTGCCAGCTTCCCTGTCCCTTTTGATCTCCATACCCAATACTTTCCTTGCTTCCCCCAGGTCCTTCATCTCGAACTCGGACGATAAAGTCTTCTTTAGAGAATCAATTGCAGATCTTGACCTAGAAGCAATTAGCATATATCTACGTAAAGTAGTAGATAGATATACTCACCCGATGGTAACTTGTTGTAGTACACACATGGATCGAAATGGCTTCTTGTGTACTTCTTCTTCCTGATGAAGCTGTCAAATCGCTTGTACCACTGTTGGAGACTGCTTCAAACCGTACAGCGATTTCTTCAGCTTACATACCAACTCCTCTTTCCCTGCAGCTTTATAACCTGTGGGCTGAGTCATGTAGATCTCCTCCTCAAGATCGCCGTGGAGAAAGGCAGTCTTCACATCAAGTTGGTCAAGGTCCAACTCGTTCTGCGCCACCAAGGCTAATAGGATCCGAATAGACGAGTGTTTAACAACTGGGGAGAACACCTCGTTGTAGTCGATCCCTTCTCTCTGTGCGTAGCCTTTAGCACCAGCCTTGCCTTGTATCGCACTTATCTTCTTGGAGTGATCCCTGCTTCTTAGCAAATACCCACTTACACCCTATGGCTTTCTTCCCCTTGGGCAACTTGGTCAGTTCCCATGTGTTGTTCTTATAAAGAGACTGCAACTCTCTTCAATCATAGCCCTTTCCATAACTCAGCTTCTGAACTGATTTCAGCTTCCCTGAAAGTAGATGGAATGGCCTCTTCAACAACTGGAAGTGCATAAGCAATCACCATGTCTGTAGTGAGCCAGCCAGGTCTCCTAGTATTCCTCCGTGGTCTTCCAACTGCAGTAGTATCTGGAACAGTACCCATGACCTGCTCCTGATCCTCTTCAACAACTTCAGCATCTTCTTCTGCAACTTGATCACCTCCCTGTGTCACCTCAGGGATGATCTTTACTGACACTGTGGCCTCTAGAGATGGTGGATTTGCATCACTCTCCACCTGCTGCAATAGCTCATTGGTCTTGTTGGTCTCTACCTGCTGAGAGACCGTAGGCTTCATCATAGAGGCCTCATCAAATGTGACATCCCTGCTGATTATGAACTTGTTGTCCCGTTGGTCCCAGATCTTGAACCCCTTGGTTCCTTTCTTGAAGCCAACAAACACTCCTTTCTTCGCTCTCGGATCCAATTTGTCTTCTCTGACATGATAGTAGGCTGGACATCCAAATATCCGGGAGCACATCATAATCATCAGCAGCTTTACCCGACCAAGCTTCAAGAGGGGTCTTCCCTCCTATTGCAGATGACGGCAACCTATGACGAGATGGCATGCATACCCCAAAGCTTCAGCCCAGAACTTCTTGGTAATCCTGCATTGGACAATATGCACCGAACCTTCTCTAGCAAAGTCCGGTTCATTCTTTCAGCCACCCCATTCTGTTGCGGAGTTCCCTCACTGTGAAGTGCCTCTCTATGCCCTCATCAAGACATAACTTCTGGAAAGGGTCTGACTTGTACTCTCCTCCGTTGTCAGAACGAAGGACCTTGACTTCTTCCCGTACTCCTTCTCCTGATTAACCTTCCACTTCACAAACAATTCTAGGACTTCATTCTTGTGTCGCATGGTGTACACCCAGCACCGCCTAGAATAATCATCAATGAACGACACAAAATAGTGGTTTCCCCCAATTGATGCAGTCTTGTGGGTCCCCATACATCTGTGTGAACATAATCAAGAATGCCTTCGGTGCAGTGTGAAGCTGTACCAAACTTCACCTTCGTCTTCTTGCCGATGATGCAATGTTCACACAGATCCAATTTGCAGGTCTCTGCACCCTTCAGCAGCCCTTTCCTCACAAGAGCTTGCATCGATTTCTCCCCTGCATGTCCCAGCCTCATGTGCCATAGCCGGGTTAGATCTTCCTTCTGACTGGTAGAAGCTGCCACCTGCCCTGTCACTGTACTACCCTTCAAGTAATACAAATTGTTCCGGCGGTCGGCCTTCAACACCACCATTGAGCCCTTTGTCATTTAAGAACACCTTCTTAATAGACACACTGAGCCCCAATGATTCCAAAGCAACCACAGAGATCAAGTTCCTCTCAGCTGAGGTACATATCTCACTTCTTTCAGCTCCCTCACCATCCCGTCAAACATCCTGATCGGAATAGTGCCTACACCCTCCATGATGCACGGATGATCGTCGCCCATGACGACCGAACACCCTCCAACTTCTCAAGACTGGTAAACCAATCTCGATTAGGGCATACATGATATGTAGCACATGTGTCTAGGATCCAACTTATCCACCGAGTACCTACAACAGGAGTAGTCACTGAAAAAGAGAACTCTGAAGAATCTAATCTGCTCCATCTGCCTGTGATTTACCGCTTGTAGCTTTTGTCACCCTTGCCAGATTTGCCTCAGACTTTGATTCCTTCTTCTTCCCCTTGTACTTTGGACAGTCAACTTCCAGTGCCCAATCTCTTGCAGAACATGCACTGATTTTTCTTAAGATCCCTGAAGCCCGACCTAGACTTCGATCTTCCTCTCACCTCCTTACCTTTCCTCGATGAATTCCTGCCTCTTACTTCCAAACCTCCGCTGATGAACTAGACCGACCTGAATGTTTCTCATTCTTCCTTGTCTCATAACTCATCAGTGCTGACGACACTTCATCATAAACTAAGGTTTGCCTTCCATTTATGAATATCATAGTGAATGTCTCATACTCCTCCGGTGGGAGTGAGTTCAGGAGAATAACTGACTTGTCTTCCTCACTTACAGTGACATCCACATTTAGCAAGTCTGTAAGAAGCTTCGTATATCGGTTGATGTGCTCGTTTACTGTGCTTCCCCTCTGCATCCTGAACTGATACAGCTTACTTAAGTTGCAACCTAGACTCCACACTCTTTGTCAGGTACTTCTTCTCAAGAGTATTCCACAGTTTCTCGCTGACGTCTCATGTTGTACAAGATATTTGATGTCTTGTGACAAGCATGAACGTATCAAGCCACATGCCGACCTATTCATCTCTGCCCACTCTTTCCTCAGTAGTAGTGGTCTTCTTCCTCTCTAATAGGAGCGTGTCCTCGAGGTTCTGTGCATTCAATGCATCCATGACCTCACACCTCCACATCCCGAAATTATAGTTCCATTGAACTTGACAACTTCGATCCTTGAGTGATTCATTGTTTTAACGGAAGTAGTTTCTTCTGCCATTGAGGTCTTCTTTGATTCTCTATTTATGCGGAAGAATAATCCAATTGAAAATAGATCTTTACTCAGATAAAAATGAGATTTTTACCTGCCTCTTGAAACCCTAGATCGAGTTTTCTCACCAGATCTACTCCAATCACTGATTCAACAAGCCATCCTTGTGTCGTCCTCCTGAGATCGACACACGATCTCCTCGAACACCAATACCTCTGACCTGAGATCGACACACGATCTCCACCTGATCATATCTGGAGCCCTTCGAATCCTCAGAATCCCAAGCGTAGCCTGAAGCTCTGATACCACTTATTGTGCGCGACAGACAACAACCCAATAGAGGATCTATCAGATCTCAATCTCAGAACAATGAAATCAAAAACAAGAAGGAACAAACCAATCGCAAACAACAGATCTAACGAGGTTCGGCCAACTTGCCTACGTCCTCGGGGCAATCCACGGAGAGAGA
>JAVJIF010033991.1:0-159111 GCA_038442645.1 Agave tequilana
ACATAGTCCGAATCCACATACCCTATGCACTCTTGCTTTCCGGTGTCGTCCTTCTCGAACACTAGGCCTACATCAACAGTTCCCTTGATGTACCTAAGGATCCACTTCACGGCTTCCCAATGACCCAGTCCAGGATCATGCATGTATCTGCTTACCATAGAGACTGCCTGTGAAAGATCCGGCCTTGTACACACCATCGCATACATCAAGCTACCCACAGCATTGCATACGGAACATGAACATGAGTCATATGCTCACGCTCCTGAACACTCATTGGAGACATCTTCGCTGACAACTTGAAGTGCGGCGCCATTGGTGTACTAACAGTCTTAGTATCTTTCCCGATATTAAACCTCTGCAGTACCTTCTCCAGATAGCCTTTCTGAGTCAAGCTTATTCTGCCAGCTTCCCTGTCCCTTTTGATCTTCATACCCAATACTTTCCTTGCTTCCCCCAGGTCCTTCATCTCGAACTCGGACGATAAAGTCTTCTTTAGAGAATCAATTGCAGATCTTGACCTAGAAGCAATTAGCATATCATCTACGTAAAGTAGTAGATAGATATACTCACCCGATGGTAACTTGTTGTAGTACACACATGGATCGAAATGGCTTCTTGTGTACTTCTTTCTCCTGATGAAGCTGTCAAATCGCTTGTACCACTGTCTTGGAGACTGCTTCAAACCGTACAGCGATTTCTTCAGCTTACATACCAACTCCTCTTTCCCTGCAGTTTTGTAACCAGTGGGCTGAGTCATGTAGATCTCCTCCTCAAGATCGCCGTGGAGAAAGGCGGTCTTCACATCAAGTTGGTCAAGGTCCAACTCGTTCTGCGCCACCAAGGCTAATAGGATCCGAATAGACGAGTGTTTAACAATTGGGGAGAACACCTCGTTGTAGTCGATCCCTTCTCTCTGTGCGTAGCCTTTAGCCACCAGCCTTGCCTTGTAGCGCACTTTATCTTCTTGGAGTGATCCCTGCTTCTTAGCAAATACCCACTTACACCCTATGGCTTTCTTCCCCTTGGGCAACTTGGTCAGTTCCCATGTGTTGTTCTTATAAAGAGACTGCATCTCTTCATTCATAGCCCCTTTCCATAACTCAGCTTCTGAACTGATTTCAGCTTCCCTGAAAGTAGATGGAATGGCCTCTTCAACAACTGGAAGTGCATAAGCAATCACCATGTCTGTAGTGAGCCAGCCAGGTCTCCTAGCATTCCTCCTTGGTCTTCCAACTGCAGTAGTATCTGGAACAGTACCCATGACCTGCTCCTGACCCTCTTCAACAACTTCAGCATCTTCTTCTGCAACTTGATCACCTCCCTGTGTCACCTCAGGGATGATCTTTACTGACACTGTGTCCTCTAGAGATGGTGGATTTGCATCACTCTCCACCTGCTGCAATAGCTCCTTGGTCTTGTTGGTCTCCACCTGCTGAGAGACCGTAGGCTTCATCATAGAGGCCTCATCAATGTGACATCCTTGCTGATTATGAATTTGTTGTCCTGTTGGTCCCAGATCTTGAACCCCTTGGTTCCTTTCTTGAAGCCAACAAACACTCCTTCTTCGCTCTCGGATCCAATTTGTCTTCTCTGACATGATAGTAGGCTGGACATCCAAATATCTGGAGCACATCATAATCTTCAGCAGCTTTACCCTACCAAGCTTCAAGAGGGGTCTTCCTCCTATTGCAGATGACGGCAACCTATTGACGAGATGGCATGCATACCCCAAAGCTTCAGCCCAGAACTTCTTTGGTAATCCTGCATTGGACAATATGCACCGAACCTTCTCTAGCAAAGTCCGGTTCATTCTTTCAGCCACCCCATTCTGTTGCGGAGTTTCCCTCACTGTGAAGTGCCTCTCTATGCCCTCATCAAGACATAGCTTCTGGAAAGGGTCTGACTTGTACTCTCCTCCGTTGTCAGAACGAAGGACCTTGACTTTTCTTCCCGTACTCCTTTCCTGATTAACCTACCACTTCACAAACAATTCTAGGACTTCATTCTTGTGTCGCATGGTGTACACCCAGCACCGCCTAGAATAATCATCAATGAACGACACAAAATAGTGGTTACCTCCAATTGATGCAGTCTTGGAAGGTCCCCATACATCCGTGTGAACATAATCAAGAATACCTTCGGTGCAGTGTGAAGCTGTACCAAACTTCACCTTCGTCTTCTTGCCGATGATGCAATGTTCACACAGATCCAATTTGCAGGTCTCTGCACCCTTCAGCAGCCCTTTCCTCACAAGAGCTTGCATCAATTTCTCCCCTGCATGTCCCAGCCTCATGTGCCATAGCCGGGTTAGATCTTCCTTCTGACTGGTAGAAGCTGCCACCTGCCCTGTCACTGTACTACCCTTCAAGTAATACAAATTGTTCCGACGGTCGGCCTTCAACACCACCATTGAGCCCTTTCATTTTAAGAACACCTTCTTTAATAGACACACTGAGCCCCAATGATTCCAAAGCACCCACAGAGATCAAGTTCCTCTTCAGCTGAGGTACATATCTCACTTCTTTCAGCTCCCTCACCATCCCGTCAAACATCCTGATCGGAATAGTGCCTA
Source organism: Agave tequilana (assembly GCA_038442645.1). Taxonomy (NCBI): domain Eukaryota; kingdom Viridiplantae; phylum Streptophyta; class Magnoliopsida; order Asparagales; family Asparagaceae; genus Agave; species Agave tequilana. The sequence continues at coordinate 2,573 of JAVJIF010033991.1, forward strand.
CACCCTCCATGATGCACGGATGATCGTCGCCCATGACGACCGAACACCCCTCCAACTTCTCAAGACTGGTAAACCAATCTCGATTAGGGCATACATGATATGTAGCACCTGTGTCCAGGATCCACTCTTTATCTACCGAGTAACCTACAACAGGAGTAGTCACTGAAAAAGAGAACTCTGAAGAATCTGAATCTACTCCATCTGCCTGTGATTTACCGCTTGTAGCTTTTGTCACCCTTGCCAGATTTGCCTCAGACTTTGATTCCTTCTTCTTCCCCTTGTACTTTGGACAGTCAACCTTCCAGTGCCCAATCTCTTTGCAGAACATGCACTGATTTTTCTTAAGATCCCTGAAGCCCGACCTAGACTTCGATCTTCCTCTCACCTCCTTGCCTTTCCTCGATGAATTCCTGCCTCTTACTTCCAAAGCTTCCGCTGATGAACTAGACCGACCTGAATGTCTCTCATTCTTCCTTGTCTCATAACTCATCAGTGCTGACGACACTTCATCATAACCTAAGGTTTGCCTTCCATTTATGAATGTCATAGTGAATGTCTCATACTCCTCCGGTGGGAGTGAGTTCAGGAGAATAACTGACTTGTCTTCCTCACTTACAGTGACATCCACATTTAGCAAGTCTGTAAGAAGCTTCGTATATCGGTTGATGTGCTCGTTTACTGTGTTTCCCCTCTGCATCCTGAACTGATAAACTTACTCTTAAGTTGCAACCTAGACTCCACACTCTTTGTCAGGTACTTCTTCTCAAGAGTATTCCACAGTTTCTTCGCTGACGTCTCATGTTGTACAAGATATTTGATGTCTTGTGACAAGCATGAACGTATCAAGCCACATGCCGACCTATTCATCTTCGCCCACTCTTCCTCAGTAGTAGTGGTCTTCTTCCTCTCTAATAGGAGCGTGTCCTCGAGGTTCTGTGCATTCAATGCATCCATGACCTCACACCTCCACATCCCGAAATTATTAGTTCCATTGAACTTGACAACTTCGATCCTTGAGTGATTCATTATTTTAACGGAAGTAGTTTCTTCTCTGCATTGAGGTCTTCTTTGATTCTCTATTTATGCGGAAGAATAATCCAATTGAAAATAGATCTTTACTCAGATAAAAAAGAGATTTTTACCTGTCTCTTGAAACCCTAGATCGAGTTTCTCACTGGATCTACTCCAATCACTGATTCAACAAGCCCTCCCTGTGTCCTTCTGAGATCGCACACGATCTCCTCGAACACCAATACCTCTGACCTGAGATCGACACACGATCTCCACCTGATCAGATCTGGAGCCCTTCGAATCCTCAGAATCCCAAGCGTAGCCTGAAGCTCTGATACCACTTGTTGTGCGCGACAGACAACAACCAATAGAGGATCTATCAGATCTCAATCTCAGAACAATGAAATCAAAACCAAAAGAACAACCCAATCGCAAACAACAGATCTAACGAGGTTCGGCCAACTTGCCTACGTCCTCGGGGCAATCCACGGAGAGAGATTTCAATTAGGAAGATGATTACAATAGCTCTGGATCTCTTAGAGTACAAGAGAGTCCGCAGCTTTTCTTTCTCTAGGCACTAAACCCTAAAAATTACAATTAGAGCTTAAATACATAACTTCCCGAAACAGCAGTTTTTCGCCCAGATCCGGCTATCGGTCGACCGGTCGGTCGACCGACTCCCTCTCACGGTCGACCGGACCGGTCGACCGAAACAAACCGAGAGTTGGGTTTCCTGCAGACAGCTTCTCCGGTCGACCGGTCCGGTCGACCGCTCAAAATCCTGTGCACATTGTGCACGTCGGTCGACCGGACCGGTCGACCGACCTCTGTCTTTTTCTGCTTCTGCTGCTTTTCCTGCCCGCTGTTCCTTCGCCTTTCATCGTAGAATCCTTGGCAGTCTTCAACAGCACCTGGCATGACCTCACCTCCTCTACTGTACTCTCTCCTCCAACAAAGAGGTGGGGATTTTAGTAACCATATCTTTTTGGGTCCATGAGGGTTAGTGGCAATAGGGACCCAACCATTTTTATTTGCAAAATTTATATAATTTATTCTATCAAAGCAAAATCTTGCAAGATGGCTTTTGCGGTCACAATGTGTGCATGCGTAGACTCTAACATACAAATGAGAATGATGTGTATGAACATGGTGTGTATGCGGTATATGTCGTATAGGATGTGCATGAGTATGTGAAACTTGTTTCTTGCGAAATATAGATTCCAATATAGAGTGGTTAAATGCACATTGGCTCAAAGTGGATCCCAAACAATCAATGTTTTTCTTTATGATAGAAATATTATTTTAATTTTAGAAGAAGAATCATGTGAAATATGAGAAACAAAATCTTTTTTCTTTTTAAAATTCTTTTCCGTTTCCTTCAAAATATTTTTCTTTTTCAAGGAGTCATTTTCTTTCAAAACAATCTCCTTTTCCTTTTTAATAAAATAACTTGGTTTTTCAAAACTACATTTTATTTTGAAACAATTTCAAATTTTTTTTAAAAGAATATTTTTCTTTTAAAACCAAATAATTTTCATTTTTCAACCTTTTGTTTTCTAATTTTAACAATTCATATTTTTTAAGAAGTTATTAACAAAAATAGCAAGATCAGCATATGACATATCAACATCTTCATCAACCTCGAATTCAGAATTTACCTCAAGGGGGTCATCCCCTTGGACCATGTAGCACATGTTGAAAGCATCACTTTCATCATCTGAGTCACTCTCTTTTTTATTTGGCGTTTGTTCCCCAAGAGGGCAAATAGTGTTCCAAACTACAAAAACCAATTCAATGTAAAACATCCTAAATAAACATTCATCATTTAGGGTTAATTTTAAAGCATGAATGGCTTTTGCATTAGCCTCAAGATTTTTGTCATTTACAAAATTTGATCTTTGATGATAGCAAACTAAACATGAATATTAAGGCCTTGAGATACATAGACATCTTAACCTTTCAAGTTGAGGTGAAGAATGTCAAACATGGGAGGTGTCATGAAATCCATGTGTGTGTATGCAAATATTATGATTAGTTAAAAATAGGATCTTTAACTCAAAGTTTTTAGACTCAAATCAAGAGCACCAAGCTCTGATACCAATTGTAAGTCATCTAGAGGGGGTGAATAGGTGATAAGCTAATCAAATGTAAAACTAATATGGAATTAAAAACTAATTATGCAACTTAAAACTATTATGCAAAAACACAAAGTGTAACATAAGAGTGTAATCGAATTCGCGGTGAAGGGCTCTGGACTGTCTCCTCAAGATTTCTATAGATTAAGAGTTGAGGTGCCCCTATGGCTCTATTGTTTGAATACAAGTGTGAGAAAATAAACAACCCAAGCATATATATCAATTTAGCACAAATATATCTAGCATATAAAGAGATGAATGATATATAAGCATGCAAGATATATAAACACTCTTAAGAGAGAGATGAGGAATCACAAATATGGGAGAATTATTTCGAGCTTCGAGCACACTTGCTCTACGTCCCTGCCTTCAACACAATGAAGGATTTTCACTAGAATCGATCCCTTAAGATCACGCGGTGTCGTAACACTTGCAACGAGCTCGTTCAAGAACTCTTGGACTTACAAGTTCCTCACTTGTTCTCGCAAGAACAACACACATGAACCCGCAAGCTCGTCGAGGCCGCAAACCTTTACAACTCCTCCAAATATAATGGTTGGAATACTTGGTGATCTTTTCTCTTGATCACCAACAAGCACTTTCACAACAAGGATCCTTTAGGATAGATATGGCAATGAAAAGACTCAAGCTTGTGTGAGAAAACTAGATAGATTTGAAAATGAAAAACTCAAGAAAAAGTTTTTAAAAACTCAAGAGAATCACTCTTGATAAACTCTCTTTTGAAATGGCAATGAAGCTTTAAAAACTTATTGGGAAAACTCTATTGAAGATGAGAAAAATAAGCTCTTGAAAAACTTGTTTAAAACTCACCAAAATCCCCATATTTATAGGCCAAGAAAAATAGCTGTTATGATTCAAATTTGTCAAAGATGGCCTGTCGGTTGACTGCCCAGTCGACCGACCAACGTTCAAATTTCTGATCGTTGGAGTCTCACGGTGGACCACCGGCACCGGTCGACCAGCCTCAGACCCAGATTGTGCAATAAGTTAATTTTGAGCACAGTTTTGAGGCCCAAAACTTTAGAATTTGAAACAAGTATATAGTATGAATTTTTAGATATTAAAGTCTTCTTTCTAATGCAGCTTAAATCAAAAAATATTATTTTGGAGTGAAAGTTATCAATAAAAAAACTAAAAGGTGTGAAACCAGAAACTATAAACTATTTTCAGAATATTAATAGAATTCAACCAAATATTTGACATCTTTAACACTTGAATCAGCAAATGACTATTGAAAAAAAATGTAGATCTGAAAGTTATCTTTGAAATGTAATTTAAATCATATTGATTGAATATAAAAAATAAAAAGTTATGGCCAGAAAACTTAAAAGTATCAAGCAAATCAATAGAACGGTCGGCTGCCCGGTCGACCAAAGAAACCTGAGAGCTCTGCAGACTTAGTCGGTCGACCGAACTCAAGTCGCATGGGCTTGTGCACATCTTGTGCACGTTGGTCGACCGGTCAGTCGACCACCAATAACAAAAAAAAACAGTTTTAATAACTTTTTAAAATACATCTTAAATTTCATAAAGTCTCCAAAAAATTCACAAAAATAAGTTCTTATCAATTTTTGGAATACAAATATGTGATCAACATATATTACAAACATGTGAACTATTTTTGAACTATTTTTGAGGCATCAAAGTTAAAACTTAAAATCAAAATGGTTAAAACTAAAACCGAAAACTTTTCTTATGAAAAACACTATATAAATTTTGCGCGTGTGTATATGAGTTTGAGTAATCCATAACTAATCTATCCTTTACATTTTTTTCTTAAAACAAAAATCTTAAACTTACAATCTTTTGACTCAAGTCTTCTTTGAAGATTTTCTCTTCATCATGACTTGAAGTTTGACTTGAACCAAACTTGATCTAAAGATTGACTACTCCATCGTTGAGTACAATGATACGATCTTGATGCGCGAGCTTTTAAATCAACACATGCTACCTCCAAAACTTAACTTTGAACTGAAACTAAACACCGACTAAGATCTTGACATATATCTGAGACTTAAAAAATACAAGATCATTAGTATAATAACTACATGAGTTACTCATCATCAAAACTACAGTGATGGGCTTTGGACCAACAAAAAGAAGACTGTTTTTTTTTTAATATATTCATCTCTGACTCATGCACATCCAACCCAAAACTTTTTTCTCCCTTATTAGGTACTGATTTGACACTAGTGAATCTATGTCTCGTTCATTTACTCCACAATCTTCATTTCTCTAGCTTTTCCGTTGTAGCTTATCTTTCGCCTTCATCTCCATTGTTCGTGCAAGGAATTTTCTTTCTCTTTCTATTCTCTTTTGGTTGTGGTTTTGCCATTTCCGTTTTCTCCTTTATGGCATCTAGGTCGTATTCTCGACTGCATTGACTCCTATGTTTTTTTCTCGATCTAATAATTGACCAGAGGGTGTTTTTTCATGCATTCACATATGGAATAATTATTAAAGTTGCATTGGTATGTGGGAATCCACTAGAAAATCTAAGATTATCATGTGGATTCTCATTTTATTTTTAGTGTAAATTCATTCAACGTTTCTCGAAAATGTTAAATCTTCTGTCACATATTCTCTTATTTTATGAGAATGTAGTTCCTTCAGCATATTCTACATTCTCACATGGGTGAGGATCCACAGAAAAATCTGATACTACTTGCATGATTGTTGAAAATAGAATATTCAGAGATCAAATTTTGAGAATTAATTTAACATATCAAATATGTGCACTAACTAGTATGCAAATTATATCAAATATGGTAATGTGACATTATCATAAATATGATGCAGCGATGCTTGATAATTGTTTAATATATCCAATATAACAATATTACATTAGATGGAATTTATAGATTGTATCAAATATGGTAATGCAACATTCTCAAAAACATGATACCTTAGACACTTTGTTTAAAATTCCTGAAAGATGAGAATGTTGCATTTCGGGTTGATAATATGAAGACGTTTAGGATTACACGATCCTTTAGCTCTCGGTATGAAAAAGGCTAAGAAAGGAAATTTCCTTGCTCAATATGTATATTCTTGATATCTAAAAAAGAAAATAATTATTTTTTAGTGAAAGTAATTATACTATTGATTTTTTGAGCTTGAGACTCACAAATGAAAAAGAGCAAGGAGGCCCAACATCTCTGTATGGAAAATTACCAAAGAAATTATGGTGGGTGATAAGCCCAAATTCTCATAATAATCAGAGACTTGAGTTTCCTTTATTAAATGAAGTTTTATTGGCGTGGTGTCCGAAGAGGAAACGGAAGCGGATATTTTCACCCTAACAAATGATGAAGGCACCCCCAACCCCAGCCTATGCCCTCCACCCTCATGGCGGCGGTGGCTGGGGAGGGGGAGGAGGTGGAGCGGGGTGCCGGAGAGGGGGAGAAGGAGGGGAGGAAGGAGTTTTTTTTTTTGGCATTTTTTAAACTTTGCTGGGTGCTTTAAACGGATGCCATGGTCCGGAGATGCCAGCACACACACACACACACACACATATAGAGAAATGTAAATCAGCTGACACAGGAGGTAGCTCCCTCCTATGTCGCACTTAAAAATCGTATTTTCCGAGTGAATTTTCAAGATCCGACCGCACATTATCATCTTCATATTCTAAGATATATATATACCCAAAGCAATCCGCCATTGTGTTTCTGTCCGAGCCATTCTCTCTCAATTACCCTTCAATCTCTCTTCAGGCGACGCGAGAGAGAGAGAGAGTAGAGGAGGAGAAGGAGGAGGGGGAGAGAGGGAGAGGAGGAGGAAGGGGAGGGGGAGAGAGAGAGAGGAGGAGGAGGAGGAGGAGAGGGCCACCAACCGATGGAATTTCAATCGACATCGTGGGACGCCCTAAGGAAACAAGTACGATTTCTCTTCACCTTTTTCTCTTTGATTCATTTATTCATGATTCGCATTTGATTCAATACGAGATCTTCTCTCTTTGTTGATGCGGAAAAATTTGAAATTTCATGAAGAAGATCTTGATCTGTTCCCTAAATTAGGTCAATTTAGAACTAATATGATCTGCATCTGTTGTGATTGGGAACTTAATAATAATTCATGTCGGATCTGCACAGATCTATGTTGCAACAGTTATTGCCACTGATTTCTCTTCATCCCTCAATGCGAAAAATTTAGAACTTGGAACAATGATAATGTTAAGAAGGTTGTTTGCTTGATTTTTTTCCATATAATTTTTTTGAATTCTCTAATTTTTACCAAATTGAATGGGGGGAGAGATCGGTGTGGAAAATTTGCTGATTAGTTTTTCACGAATGGTTTATAAATAGATGTCATGGGTTGGAACTTGTAAAAATTTAGCTTCATAATTGTTAATGTATTTAAATCTCTCTCTCTCTCTCTCTCTCTCTCTCTCTCTCTGTGTGTGTGTGTGTGTGTGTTTCGTGGCATGTTGATTGTGACTGTTGATGTGAGAAAGAGATGACATTTCCTTAGATTTTTCCTCGTTTTATTGTTTTTTTTCTTTTTCTTTTTGCATGAAATCCGTATGATAAATTTATCATCATTTTCCCTTATTTTAGATGTTTTCCCAACTTTAGGAGAATTTGGAGGACACCAACTGGCCTCTTAGGATTATAACAAGCTCCTCTTCGCCATGATTTCCTTGGTTAGGAAACTAACACTTGTTATTAGAGGATTGTCGTCGATTGATATCTGGTCTTAAAACTTTGTGAAGTTCTTCACGGAGTCATGCTCCATAGCTGAACCGATCTTGATGGGAAAAGGTATAAATGATGGTGATTTCTTTTTTGGCAAAGTCGTGTCTTTAGTTAAGGAAAGCCAAAAAAAGAAAGGTTGTGAGGTGTTTTTCATTGATTGTGAAAAACTTACAAGTTTTGCAGAGTTTTCAAGTAAGATTACAAGAAATCTACAGTTGTTTCTGGGAAAGTGTGCCGATAAGAGTCTGGTCAGCGTGGGACCACTTTGTCTTTTGACTACATGAAAGATCGATGCCGGATCCATTGTTCTAAAAATTGGATTAATCGGCCGATTAATCTTATTCAGTGGCAGCCCACTTAATATTACATTAATTGCTCTGATTATACGCTCGAGCGATTAATCGGGTCTAAAACGATTAATCTCCGATTAATCCCCGATTAATGCCTGATTAATCCGATTAATCCCCGATTAATCATTTAGGTATTTCATATGTTTTTTATTTGAAAAATTTATCAGTTTGTGTCTGTTGGATCGCTAAGTAGTTTATACTGTGATGTTGATGATTTGATAATAATCTTTTATTAAATAGTAGATGAACTGTTATTTATTAAATAATAGATGAATTATGATATTTTATTATTGTATATTTTGCATAAAGTGATACTTATGTTTTATTATTTTTCAAATTAACTTATTTAGCAATCTTTCTCCATCATTTTTTAAAGTTTATTATTTTGATTGATAAATTGACTAATTTTTTTATTTATCTTATTTTGCAAGTAAGTTCTTTGATTTATATTTATGTTACAAAATTTGAAATCTTGGATTACTAATGTGAAAAGACAAGTTCTTTTACTTCTTTCTTTTTTACTATTTATTCATATTGTCTTGTTCATCATATCATGGTTTATAAATTCACATCTAGATATTGTCTTGTATAATATATAAGTATTTTCAATAATTAATTGTATATATTCATATGTAGTTGTGTATAAATATAATTAAATATATTAAAATTTTCAAAAACGATTAATCCCCGATTAATCTCCGATTAATCCGATTAATCATTATTCAGTGTTGGATCACACGAATAATGAAACCGATTTTTAGAACACTGGCCGGATCTGCCGCTTGGGAATTCCTTCTTGCCTGGTCCAAGAATTCTGTTGCACGTGGAGAAGCTTGGTAAAGTTCAAATGAACTAGGATGTCAGAACCCTGATTTAGTCTAAAGAACTATGAAAAAAGCGTGCCGCTGTAGGAAGCCTTACGCTAAAGAACTTACCTTCTTATGAAGAAGGAGATCTTCTCTGTTTTTTCTTTCTCTCTCTGGCTTAAGAGTCCTTCCTTTTAGCATGTAATTGGTTATTTATAGGCCAAGCAAGGATTGTAAATCCCTAAAATCAGTTAACAGCTGTTGCAATCTTCAAATGAAGATAGAATAGTTGTGGGCAAAGCTACTTAGCTTCTGACGAAACTAATTCAGCCTATAGCGAGGTTAGTTTAGCATATAGCGAGGCTAGCTTGCCATGTTGTCAACAGTTAAAGGAGTTATGTCCTTGATTATCTCTTTTAACTAAGAGATTTGAATCTCTAGATTATCTCTTTTAACAGAGATATTTGAATCACTAAGGGATTTGAATCCCTTAATTTTCTCCACTGAATCAGTAGGGTGATTAATCACGAGGAATAACCGGAGCTTCGCTTTCTGGCGAAGCTAAGCATTTGGCGAGGCTAAAGAGTTTACCGCGAAGCTATCGCTCAGCTCTTCACCGAGCTATCTACTAGCTTGCAGCGTAGCTATAGTTCAACTACCTACTAGCTTGTGATAAAGTTATAATTCATCTCTTCACAGAGCTAGCCCAAAGCCTATGATGAGGCTATGCCTTGTTTGGCATCATTAGCCTCTTTGAGAAGGCTATAACTTCTAGCGAATTTATGACTAGCAAAGCTAAGTAAAGCTTTATGCGAAGCTAGAGAATGTAGCCAGTTGGCTCAGCAATGCGAAGTTAGAGTTTAACTCTGTTGTGCTTGCTAATGGATTGGTCATCAGCTTGTTTTATGACTTGTCTTTTCAAAGTGTCAACAAGTCAGACATTGTTCAGACCAATTAAAAAGCTGTTTGAGAGAGTGTCTTTTGTAACTGTCAACATGGGCTCACACACAAGAATGGAATTCGAGGTGTTGTTGTAGACCCAGACATAATAACAAATAGCAATTTCAAAAAATCTTGTTTGGTTGGAAGGAAAAGAGAGGAAAGAAAGTGGGTGGTGATGTCACCACTCACATCGTCTATAATTTTTTTAATATTAAAATATCTCTTTCTCTCTTCTTATTTTGTTTTTTTATTATTAAATTCAAACAATCTCCTCTTTCCAGCCCAATTCGAGCTTTGAGCTTGGATTGGCCTGTCTATTTGTTTAATGTGGCGGCCCTTTTTGAAATTATTGCACAATGAGGCCCACATAGTTTTTTCCTTTGAAACAAATAGTGAAAAGGAGAGAATATAGAAAACAATATTTTGAGCCCCACACTATTTTCCATGATCTTCTTTTTCCTACTAGCATATAGACCCATAGTGGAAAGGTGGGATATTGGTAACAAGAGAAATATTGTACAACAAGGTTGTGGGGGAATTGATTTTTTCCTGTTTGTGTTTTCGTGGAAAAGGAAGAAAATTGGTTTATCAAGAGTTTAGTCCAGTTAACCTGGAGATTATGAAAAGCATGTTTGTTTGGCTTCCTTAAATGAGTTTGCCACTTCCAATATGGGTATTGGTATGTTTAGTTGGTAGGACATGTTGTGCGCGTGATCCAATCCAATCACAACAACCAAACGATAGAGAATCTCAAGATCTCCAGCACAAAGAACAAACTCAAAACAATCACACGAAGAACACACAAATCACAAAGACGAGATTTAACGAGGTTCGGCCTGAATGCCTACGTCCTCGGGGCAATCAACGGAGAGATTTCTATTAGGAAGATGATTACAATGGCTCTAAGTCTCTTTGAATGCAAGAGAACTTAGGGCTAATAATTTTTTCGCAGGTTCTTCAGAGATACAAAACCCTAGGATCAACATAGGCTTAAATACCTCATACAGCGGATCAGCAGATTTAACCCAGAACCCGACTGTCGGTCGACCGGGCCGGTCGACCGACTTCCTTATACCGGTCGACCGTGACGGTCAACCCAAGAAACCCGAGAGTTGGGTTTGCCAGTCAGGGTTTTCCGGTCGACCGGGCCGGTCGACCCAGAAAACCCGAGACTTGGGATCTGTCAGTCAGGCACTGCGGTCGACCGGCCCGGTCGACCGCTCCATCCTCTGTGCATGCTGTGCACGTCGGTCGACCGGGCCGGTCGACCGACCCTGCCTGATTCTGCTGCTGCTGCTGTTTTCTGCTGCTGTTCACTTTGCCTTCCGTCGTCGACTTCCTTGGCGATCTCCTCGACGCGACCCATGGCAATCCAGCAATCTAGTCAGCTTCCTAGGTAATAATCTCTCTCTTTCCAACAATTCTCCACCTCGGCGAAGATTTCCAAATCTGAGCCGAACTCCAACGAACCCCAGTCCATCACCTGGCGAAATCGACACACGATCTCGGCGAAATCGACACACGATCTCGGCTTGCGCGCACCGGTCGAAATCGACACACGATCTCGGCGAAATCGACACACGATCTCGGCTTGGAATCTTTAGCTCAACTGTTCCTGGAAAACATCGCACATGCCTTCCCTGCACTTCACCTTAGGAGAATTTCCATACCTGCCGATTACCAACATGGCTTCTACTTTACAACTTCACGACCTCATGAAGACTTCCTTATGAGCCAACACTGACTCTCCACTGACTAGCTCTATCTAGTCTACCTGTCTTCCACTGACGGTCCAACCAAGTCTGCGTAGAACACACCAAACATCATCGGCTTCAACTTGATGCACACCACTCCTTATGCAAGCTCAACATCTTTTAACCGGAAGATAAACCTGTTCATCGAGATCACACCATCTCACCACTACGTGAGATCCAACTGGCCACACCATTTCACCTCTCATGAAGTCTCTTCACCTCTACGTGAAGTCTCTCCATCTCTACTTGAAGCTTCAATAGGCCACAACTCTTCACCTCTACGTGAAGATCCACAATAACATCTCGAGAACCCAAACTAGCTTCATAAGAGTTGTATCATCAAATGGCTGCGCCTTTACGGCTGCCTACGTACCTTTGCCCAAAAGGATCAAGCCAACCGTAGTTCATTAAAATGAGCTTCAACAAGTTCAAACAATGGTACCTTTATTTGCAGCAGCGAACCTGTCTGGCTGAGTCATATGAACCTCTTCCCGACCATCATGGAGAACAACGGCCTTCAACTTCAGCTTGTCACGACCACAAGCTTGAGATTCATGCTTCTTTATCCACAAACGTGGCTTCACCTTAGTTCCAATGGCTGCAAATAACTCGACATCCTCAACAATGTCGTCAACCTGTTCAGCATCACCTTTGGTATCACGAACTCCACCCGGTGTCACCTCCGCTGAAGTATCCTTTGATGCCGAACCAACTGGAGATGATGGAGTAGCATCAACCTCCACCCGCTGCAATCCTTCCTTGGTCTCCGTCCTCTCCACCTGCTGAGAGACAGTGGACTTCAACACTGAAGTCTCTCCAAATGTGACATGCCTGCTCATCACGATCTTCTTGTCTTCGGGGTCCCACAACCTGTACCTGTTCCTTTTGACACCCAAGTAGACAAACCTCTTTGCCTACGGATTCACCTTGCCATTCTTGGCACTGAAGTAGGCCGGACTTCCAAACTCCCGCAGCACACCATGACCTTAAGCAGCTTCTCCAGACCAAATATTCAGTGGAGCTCTACCTCCAATTGCAGTCGGTCTGTTCATGAGATGGCTAGCATACTCAGTCGCCTCAGCCCAAAACGACCTGTCTAATCCTGCATTAGACAACAACCGCCGAACCTCCTCCAGCAAGGAACGGACTACATCTTTAGCCAACTCATCTTTACCTGTTGTGAAGTGAGTTACAATCCCTGTGTTCTGGCCAAATTGTAGGAACTGGTACATGTCCTTTTCAATATTACCAATATGAAGCTCCTTTATCTTCCTACCTATCTGTCTCTCCATTCTTCCTCTCCACTTCATCAACACATCTAGGGCTTCTCCCCTTTGTCTCATCAGATATATCCAAACCTGTCTAGATGAACCATCAATAAACGAGACAAAGTACCTGTGACCTCCAAGCGATGCCGTCTTAGCAGGTCCCCATACACTCATGTGAACACAATCAAGAAGACCTTCATTTTGATGAGTACTGGTGCTGAATCTCACCTTCTTCTTGTCCAGAACGCTGTGTCCACCTTCCAACTTGCAGGTAGCAGCACCTTCCATTTCCTTCTTTGCAGGAGCTTGCAAAGACTTTTCTTCTTCCTGTCCGACCTTTCCCTGCCAAACTTCCGGGCCACCAGCATCTGAAGAACTCGAAGTCTCCACCTGATCTGTCATCATACTACCCTTCAAGTAGTAAAGATTTCCTCGGCGGACGCCCTTCATCACCACCATCGAGCCCTTGATCATCCTGAGATAGCCATCTCGAACAGATATCACCATGCCCGATGCTTCCAAAGTGCCAACTGAGATAAGATTCCTTTTTAGATGAGGTACATACCTCACCTCCTTCAACTCTCGAACTATCCCATCATCCATCTTGATGCGAACTGTACCCATCCCTTCTATATTACACGGACGGTCATCTCCCATGACCGTGTAACATCCATCCAGCTTCTCAAAGCTAGAAAACCAGGCCCTGTTCGGGCACACATGATAGGTGGCTCCGCTATCCAAGATCCACTCAGCATTATCTGAGTTACTAATAGTAGGTGTAGTAACCGAGAGAGAGAGAACACTGAAGAGTCATCATCCGATCCATCCGCCTGTGTGAGATTCGCCTCGGTCTTTGACTCTACCTTCTTATCTTTGGCCTTAGGGCATTCTGCTTTCCAGTGTCCTACTTTCTTGCACAAGGCACACTGATTCCTCTTCAGATTTCTGAAACCCGGCCTGGATTTCGATCTTCCTCCACTCTCCTTTCCCTTCCTTGATGAACCTCTGCCTCTTACTTCCAATGCCTCCGCCGATGATCCTGACTGAGAAGGATGCCTCTCCTTCTTCCTTGTCTCATAACTCATCAGTGCAGACGACACCTCATCATAATCCAAGCTCTGCCTTCCATTAATGAAGGTCAGTGTGAATGTCTCGTACTCCTCTGCAGGAAGTGAATTCAGAAAGATGACCGCCTTATCTTCCTCATCTACCGTGACATCCACATTCAGCAGATCTGTAAGAAGCTTCGTATATCGGTTGATGTGCTCATTTACTGTGCTCCCCTTCTTCATCCTGAACTGATACAGCTTACTCTTAAGCTGCAACCTGGACTTTACACTCTTCGTCAGGTACTTCTTTTCAAGGGTTTCCCACAGTTTCTTCGCTGACGTCTCATGTTGCACAAGGTATTTTATGTCTTGTGACAAGCATGAACGTATCAAGCCACATGCCGATCTGTTCATCTTCGCCCAGTTTTTGATTAGTATCCAATATTGCATATTTTACATCATAACTCCCATGCATATTACAAATAAATATGTGATTTTTACTCCTCTTCTCTACATATTTGCAGGTACACACTTAAAGGAGAGATAGCCAATTAATCACCTTAATTAGCAATAATTAAGTGATTAATCCAAGATTAAAGATAAGCCAAAGATTTCAAATCAAATCCAGAGAGATCTGCGCGCAACAAACGAAGATTCTAGAATGTCCACGTGGCCAAACAAACTCTCAACAACCCGCAACAGAAATCCGTTGCTGAACGGATTCAGTTAGGCCGCGGGGGCGCGGCATGGGCGCGGCAGATCTAGGTCGTTATGACCCCGGATTTTGTGGCAACCACCTTGGCTCTCGAAACTTCTCCTTTCTGCTATAAATACTCCACCTTCACCTGCGAGCAAAAACTGAATGGAGAAGAGAGGAGTATAGTTAGTATGTTGTAATTTTGTTTAGTTTTTCTCTAGGTTAGTTCTTTAGATCCCTCTTCTTCTTCCCTAGAATTCAATGTAAAGAGAGTGATTGTGAGGGAGAGAGCTTGTGTAATCAAGAGTGACACTTGAAGCAACAAGGATTGATCCATCCTCCTTCCTCTACTTGAAGCTTGGTTCTAGTTTATGTGTTTTCTTTACATGCTTTCTTTATTGCTTTCTTTAATTCTTGCAATTTACTTCAAGTTTTGTTTTAGTTCTTTAATGGCTTGTAGCTAATTTTCCTTCCATGTACTAGTTTACCACTAGCTTAGCTTTCTTCACTAACTCATGGGTGATTGCTTTTGTTCATCTTGCAAGTTGTATGATTTTCTCTTCTCCGATGGTTAAACCACCATCTTGCAAGTGAGAAAGTAATTAGGTCAACACGCGAGACAAATCCTACGCTAATGGAGTGACAACATTAGGCAAGCATTCGCTATCAAGGAGTCTAGTAAGTCTTGGCAAGCTAGCAAGGTAAGCTAGTCATGGATTGCATTCTTTAAGTTTTCTTTCTTTTTCTTGTGAATACCACATCCACTTCTTGATTTCTTTTCCAACGATTTCCACCATGAACATAGCCATCCTTTCTTTTAGTTTCTTTTACATTTGATTCACTAAGTTTATAAGCAAGAGAAGAATACTCGTTTGTTCACTTCACTACCACACGTTAAAGCTTCCATCGCGAGCTCTCCCTGAGAATCGACTCGGTATAGTCCTATGCTATAACGGAGACAAGAAAGGGTACATCAAATACATTTGCTTCATAATAAGTACACCTTTTTAGTCTTAATCAAAATGGCGCCGTTGCCGGGGAGAGCGACGTTCTTTTTGGTTTAAAGTGAAGTACTAAACGATTCTTCTTCTCTGTTTGCAGGTTACAGGTAAAGAAACAGGAAAATATTCATTGCAGTCACATATAAGTGGACCTGGCCTCTGCTCTTGAAAGCAGAGACCAGGATCCCTCCAAAGTGCCGCGTTCCCACGGCAAAAGCCGCGCGGCCGCGGCACAGAGGAGTTCACTTCTGACAATCTTTCTGCAGGGGCTTCAGATCTGCAAATTACATCTTCTGTTATACTTGATTTCCTGTATACTTCACTGTATTCCTGTTTAATTAAAAAACAGTAAAAAGTTGATTGAAATTGTTAAAAATTGTTTAGACACTTGCATCTCTAGGCACGTGTCTTTCAATTCTTTACTTTTACTGTTGAAGAGTGCTGGAGGCAAGGTACGTTTCGCATTGCATTTAGACTAGGACAAACTCTTTGCTTGATTTTCATGCTTTGAGTGTATCCTTGTTATCTTTTCTTGTACACTTGCACAATTCAAATTTAAGGGCATACCCGTAAATAAGATAAGGTGGGGAGTTCATTACCCTTTCCTTAGCCCGAAAATCATTTTTCCAAGCACTCACTAACCCAAGCCTAATTTAATAAAAAAAAGTAGACGTTGGCCCTAGGGACATCTCGGACTCACTTAGGAGATTATCCTAAGGGGGAAAAGTGTTGGAATTTAACTCTTGCAAAATCGGTGTTTAGGAAAGGGGTTGAGGGCCGAAAGCCCGAAGGTTGCTGGTTACTTAATTAAGGAACGTCTCCGGACGGAAAACCTCCCACCAACCTTACCCTTCCCTGGCTGATTAGCTTGTGGTTAGAGTCTACACTAAACCTCCCGTGGACAGTCTATCAGTTAGGAGTCGTCTAGGTCTAAGTCTACACTAACTTAGGTTAGAATTTTTCTTTCTTTTGTTTGTTTGTTTGTTTGTTTGTTTTTGTTTGTGATTGTGTGATATGGCCTTCAAAAATTCTTTCAATAATAATTCATATTTCACACCATCTCCTTATTCGGATAATTCCAACCCGGTGTTTTACAATATGCACCAACCAAATACACCGGTTGGCCTTATCCGAATCAATATGACCCATACCCCCCATCTAATAATTATAATGTCCAAAATAATTTCAACTCTTCACCGAGTCATTGGGGATTCATGTACCCCGAGTCAAATTCTCAAATTCCTTGTCCATCATATTCACCAAGTCCACAATATTCACAAGATTCATTTCCCAATTCCGCTTCATATACTCCTTTTTCTGAACCATTTGAAGAAAAATCTGAGTTACTAAGGAGTTTAGAAGCCAATTTACAGAGAGCTGAGCAGACACTTCCAGAACCATTTTCCTCTCCAATTCCACAGTATTTTCAAGAGTCTTACTCAGTTCCACCTCTTCATAATGAACAACCATTTATGAGTAATGATTTCTTGTGTGAGTCCACTCTTCCATCACCACACATTTTTGACTCACAATTTCACCATCACTTCCAAGACCACACTTTATCTTTTCATCCAAATAATGAAATCATCACTTGTGAAAAGTTGCTTGAAGACATGACCATTGCTCGAAAAGCTAGAGATCGTGACATAGATTTGATGATCCAAACTCTTCATCATCATCCTATTTCTAAGGTCACTAGCCACTCTGTTAAAACCAAAGAGTCATGTAGTCTTGGAAGTCCAGATTCAATTTCAGTACACTCACCTAAACTTGTCCAAACTTCAGATCCAATTGATACATTGGCAAGTTTTTCATTCCCTAAAATTGAACTTGTCCAAACGTCAAATCCCATTGACATTTTGGCAAGTTTTTCATCTCCTAAGACTGAACTTGTCCACACTTCTGATCCAATTTACAATTTGGCAAGTTTTCCTTTTTCTGAAATTGAACTGGAACATGAATTTGATCCTGAACTTCCACTTGATGATTCCAATTTACTTCCTGATTCAATCATGACTTCCATATCCTTACCTGATTTCAATCCATTTCCCAAGTCAGAATTGGATCCATTTCCTATCCATTGTGAAAATGAATCACCAATCTTTTATGATGATCACATAGAACTGTAACGGTCCCAGTTTTCATAATATCTCCATATATATAAACATTAAATTGATCCACAGATTATCATAATGATCTCCAAATTTCTTAAAATTTTCGGCAGCACTTCCTTTAAAAATACGAAGTTTACTCTGATACATAGATACATATGATTCCAAATATTTCTCATCAATCGTATATTCATATGCAATATCCCACGCAGTTATATCACATTTTCGGCTTGACATCGCCTACTTAAGTTCTCACACGCTTATTATAGGAATACTACACAAGATAATAATTTAAGGACTTACTTAAGGATAATATCCTTAGTGTCACCATCTAACATAATCCAACCCAAGATAATACCCATTAAGAGTTCATACACGAATCTACATATATACATAATCTCCATGTACATGAATATAACCACATAATTAATTACAAGTCGTTATGGAAGCTTGATAGGCCCACACAGTGAATGTTGTGCACCCTTTCAGTGCTCTACTCTTGCCTTAAGCTGTTATTTATCCCTGGCTAGCCCTGAAAACATGAAGCTATGGGGGGGTGAGCTCGACAGCTCAGTGAGTGGAGTCAATTTCATTCATAAAAATGAAGCATAGCATTAACGATGTATAATATTCATGGTACTTGAAAATAAAATGAATGTGGCACATGAAGTGTGTAATAATGCATCATTCCTTATAATTGTGTATTTGCTTTCAGCTATTATTGATAGATGCACATAAGACCGGTATACGGTGTCTCCACTACCACATACAATAACACATTAAAATATTCTTAGTGTCACACACTCACACAAACGTATACATCAAGTATAGCCATTTATTCACAATCACTTGTAAAATACAAATATAAGCATATCACCAATGCCATTCAATGTAAAAGTAATTCCCCCGTCTTCCACCTCCTACCGGCTCCCGCACGGCCCCTTCCTCCTTATATATATAATTCATATAAAACATATATGTTTCCCCGTCTTCCCCCCTCCTACCGGCTCCCGCACGGCCCTTCCTCCTTATATAAAAGTATATGTCAAATCCCCGTCTTCCCCCCTCCTACCGGCTCCCGCACGGCCCCTTCCTCCTTTAAACACAAATACACCATGCACGGTTAAATTATAATATTCATCACAAGCAATTTAAAACTAACTTACACGTCATTTCATATATGGAATGATACTCTCAATGAGTACTTGCCCATTATCATGTATTCTTATGCAAAATTAGTATCTGTGTCTTAACCAAGCATAACACATATGCATATATGTACAACATCAAATAACATACACTAATCACATTCATGTCACCCAAAATGAATTCTATTCCGTAACATGCATGTCAATGCCATTGTAAACTATACTTCAAAATGCAAGCCACATATGATATTTGGCAAAATGCTAAATCAACAAATTACTATTATATTTGCAATTTAATATAAAGCGGTCCAATTTATTTAAAAACCCCACTCACCTTCAATTTGAGCATTCACAAGAGGTTCGTACCGAGTATCGCCTCGTGTTTCCTTTCCGAATAATCACCTCGGGCACCGACATGCTAATCCCCCTATTTAATAGTAGCAACAACATCACATAATTTAACTCTTAAATGAATATCAAGTGGGTTACAATGTTTTCTTAAAAGAGACTTATTTTACCATTACTTATTACTAGCCCTTTATTCTAGAGAATATACCAATACTATTATCATGGCTATTGCACGATTTCTAATACAATGAAATGTTTCTAACTAATATTTGTCATGTAGTCCAATACCCAACCTCAAATCTTATTAGTAAAGCATTATCACATAGCCACATACTAATATAATATTCTTGCCCACAATATTCATTCAATTAAAATTTTACTCAACAAGTTCTCACCTTCATTCGGAGAGTTCTTCGAAATTCTTTTAGCTTCTACATGTACCCAAACCATGATCCTATTCAAGAGATCAACAATATATCTTTTAGTGCTAAATTCACCAATATCATGGAAGGTTACCACTATTTATATGCTAATTTTCTTCTAAAATTTAAATCAGAATTTTATCAAGTCTTAGATGAACTCACCTTAAAATTCAGATCTAGGGCTGAATTTCACCTTTAAAAACTTGACCTTTTTCTATGAGAAACTCCATTTCCCCCCCTTCCCTCAAACCCTAGCAAGAACAAAGGCCATTTTTAGTTATGAAATAAATTATAACATGAGAAGGATTAGTGTAGTATAACTTTACCTTCACCAAATCTTTGCCTCTGAAAATTGGGGGTTTTTAGGAACTAAAATCAGAATTTAGGGCTTTGATTTCACCTTCAAAAATCACCCCAAAACTGAAATTAAACTACCCCAAAGCTAAAATTACCTTTCTTCTTCAGTCAACAAGAGACCCCCCCTCGAATTAGGCCGACCTGCGGCCTGAGCTGCCGCTGGCGCGCGGCGGAGCGCCGCCCCCGCGCGGTTGCGCGCGGCACCAGCGCGCGGCTGCGTGCTGGTGGCGCGCGGCTGCTGCCGCCCTCCCTTGGCTTCGGCCGGGGTGCGTGAGAGAGAGAGAGAGAGAGAGAGAGAGTGGGGAAGGATTCTAGGGTTTGGTTTTGAGAGTTCAGAATTTTTTACAGAGAGGAGAAAACTTCTCTCTCAGATTCTCACGTAAGAGATGACCAATATGCAAAAAGGCCCCTAGCAACCTGGACTTTGCAATACAAACTCCCCTCAATTCATGCCACTTGGCCAAGGCTAGGATCAAAATGATCCTAGCCCTACACCTCATTTCTCCATGCACACCTAACCCCCCCCCTTTTTTTTTTTTAAATAAAATTCTAAATACCAAGTATTTTAATTAAATCATGGGGTATGGTTGGTGGGGGTAAGTATATGCCATGTATTCTTATTTTCAAGTATTTAAAATATATGACACCTTGCATATACATGGTTATCCCTTACATAAAACATTGATATATTTACATTATCACATACTTGTGATAATTTTATTACCACCAATTTCTCACTTGATTAACCGGAAAATTTAATTACAGATATATAAATTAAAGTTTGCATTGCAACACTTAATTCATGATTAAAGTACACCGAACATTAATTTATCAGTTCCAATTATCTGGCATTATCCCCTGGCAAAGAATTAAAATATCTTTTAGGAAAGAAATAATTAATAAAAATTTCGGGATGTTACATTCTACCCTTCTTAAGAAAGTTTCGTCCTCGAAACTTATTGCCATAGGAATAAGGTAGGGTTAAATATTTGTAATTCCTCTTCCGATTCCATGTAGCTTTTACAATTTATACTTAACTTAAAATCTGCATAGGTTTCTAACTATAGAATATATCCCTTTCGAATTTCAATCAACACTTGTTTTTATGAACATTGGCAGTTCAAAATTTTCAGGTTATGCAAGGAGTAAAAAAAAAAATCTATGATGAATTAGAACAAGGATTCAATCCTTCATACGCGGATGTTGTTGATTGCCTTCATACATGATATAAAAATTTTTCTTCATAACCAATGATAGTTCTTTTAAAATAATTTCCCACTTTGTTTAAGGCCAAATTCTTTCTTAACATCAATCCTGACCTCAGAGCTTTGTAACTTTGAATGTTTTTCCGGCGGTGAAGTCAGTTGATATTAACAGATCCAATTTAAACTCAGATATTCGATTAGTCTAAAGTGTTATGGATTCAAACTATTTTCTTTCCGATTCGTGTCACAACTATATCGGATATGCCTTAACCACCACTGAAATTTCTAGAGAACTCTCATATTAAATTCTGGTCCTGAGAAGTGGTTTACATTCTAATTACTTGACTTGTAGATTAGAACTTGCATCAGTTCCTCCACAAAAATATATCTGCCATGATTCAACAAATTAGATAACAAAAATTCAAACTCTCAATGGTTTTAATTTACTAGAATGATTATCATTTAATACTTTATTGACGGGACGAAGTTAATTCAATCAAAGAAAGCTAAAGTCATGTCCTTCCATCGACTTATTCATGTATGCGATGAGTACACTAATATCTGATCATCCTCTTTTTTTTCTGAATTAGTTTCCCACCACAATTTACCAATTACAAGTAAGTTAACAATCCTTCTTTTACAGATGACACAGAGTGTTTTAATATTGCAGTAACTGTAACACTTTACTTTATGCTCGTTGTTTCCTAAAATATCAAGAATTCTCTCAAAGTCATGATAAATCCCAATTCTAACATAATGTACATTACCAAAGTTTCATTATTCTGAACAATACTTCCGGTGGTAAAGTTGATCGATATTCGACAGACTCAAGTTGATTTGTTGTATCGACTAGTTAAAGGCATCAGAAATCCAATTTAGCTTTTCATTGCGACTTGAGTTGCCACAAGAATGTTTTGAGAATTGCCAGAGTCATTATTTCATATCATTCCTATCTGTCATGAGAAATTTTCATTCTTCACAATTACTTTTACAATTATTCAAATTTCTTCAGAAATTTCCTGAACTATTGTGATTATGATTTTTGAGACCTTAACTATATAAGGGTTACCTCATACTTCTCATTACAATCTATTGCATTTTAACATCTTCTCTACTTTACGAAGCCATCCTTCTTTACTTACAAAAGATGAGAAGTTGACCCAGCATTATTTCTTAACTTTATATTTAACTTCATTATTAAATCAACAGCATAGGTTCACACCCTACTCATATGTTCGGTGAATCAGTTATAATCACTGATATCATTATCCACATTAGAGATCATAATGTATCAGACTTCAATTTCACAAGTTTCGAAAGAATTACACGGTGTAAATAATAACTACCCATGTCACAGTTACATCCATACATAAAATTCAAAATAAGTTACAATTATTGTTCTTATGAATGATGATACTTGATCAGGTTTCATCTAGTGAACTCAAACACTATTTCATGATAATTGTCATGATGTACTTTAGTGTAATATCAATGATAGTTGCAACTTGCGGTGAGCACCTGACTTGAAACTGTATACAAAAGTTAGTTGAGACAGAAGATAAGGATTTCTTATTTATCAATATGATTCACCCACTGAAAAGCCTGTTACAAGTGCGAACTTTTAAAATCTTTGATAAGGGTCTGAATAATATTACCCACATAAGATTTGTCTCACAATATAATTTGCTTCTCAAATTTTACATACCATGATCCTGCCATTATACATATAAAACAAATGACATTCATACCATCAGTCCCTCAGCATACTGGTGGACTCACAATTGTATACATAAGCATGCATTGATCATCTTATTAAACACTAGGGTACTTATGATTCTGTTTCTAGATTCATCAAAATATCATCCTCTCTTCATTTCATATTCATACAGTATAAATTATCCCTATATAAAGATGTTCTTCAAAGAGTAACAATTTCATATTCCTAACAATATGACATATCCCTTATATTCTCTTATCTGCGACTTTGATCATCCCACACTCAGATTCTTAATAAGGTTCTTCTGTTCCGATTTATCTTGATTTGCCTGATATTTCAATTACTTTCATATTCCAGTGTCCCATATCACTGGCAGCTCATACTGAGGGCCCGCACCCCCAATAGAACGCATTCGAATCAAGACACGCGGGTATGCCCTCATTCGAACGTATGAAAATAATCAATATCCTGCACTTCGAGATCAATCATACACGTCAGAACCGACTACCCCCCTTGGAAATTCTTATATACTGTCACGCTATCAATCAAACAATGCACATATACATACATATTAGTCCTATAGATCAATCCCGATACATAAATAACCATTCTAGGTCACATTCCTATGCCTACACTTTCTAGGCCCTATATCTCTGCCTTACTCCTCATTTCTAAACCTTAGCTCTGATACCAACTGTAACGGTCCCAGTTTTCATAATATCTCCATATATATAAACATTAAATTGATCCACAGATTATCATAATGATCTCCAAATTTCTTAAAATTTTCGGCAGCACTTCCTTTAAAAATACGAAGTTTACTCTGATACATAGATACATATGATTCCAAATATTTCTCATCAATCGTATATTCATATGCAATATCCCACGCAGTTATATCACATTTTCGGCTTGACATCGCCTACTTAAGTTCTCACACGCTTATTATAGGAATACTACACAAGATAATAATTTAAGGACTTACTTAAGGATAATATCCTTAGTGTCACCATCTAACATAATCCAACCCAAGATAATACCCATTAAGAGTTCATACACGAATCTACATATATACATCATCTCCATGTACATGAATATAACCACATAATTAATTACAAGTCGTTATGGAAGCTTGATAGGCCCACACAGTGAATGTTGTGCACCCTTTCAGTGCTCTACTCTTGCCTTAAGCTGTTATTTATCCCTGGCTAGCCCTGAAAACATGAAGCTATGGGGGGGGTGAGCTCGACAGCTCAGTGAGTGGAGTCAATTTCATTCATAAAAATGAAGCATAGCATTAACGATGTATAATATTCATGGTACTTGAAAATAAAATGAATGTGGCACATGAAGTGTGTAATAATGCATCATTCCTTATAATTGTGTATTTGCTTCCAGCTATTATTGATAGATGCACATAAGACCGGTATACGGTGTCTCCACTACCACATACAATAACACATTAAAATATTCTTAGTGTCACACACTCACACAAACGTATACATCAAGTATAGCCATTTATTCACAATCACTTGTAAAATACAAATATAAGCATATCACCAATGCCATTCAATGTAAAAGTAATTCCCCCGTCTTCCACCTCCTACCGGCTCCCGCACGGCCCCTTCCTCCTTATATATATAATTCATATAAAACATATATGTTTCCCCGTCTTCCCCCCTCCTACCGGCTCCCGCACGGCCCCTTCCTCCTTATATAAAAGTATATGTCAAATCCCCGTCTTCCCCCCTCCTACCGGCTCCCGCACGGCCCCTTCCTCCTTTAAACACAAATGCACCATGCACGGTTAAATTATAATATTCATCACAAGCAATTTAAAACTAACTTACACGTCATTTCATATATGGAATGATACTCTCAATGAGTACTTGCCCATTATCATGTATTCTTATGCAAAATTAGTATCTGTGTCTTAACCAAGCATAACACATATGCATATATGTACAACATCAAATAACATACACTAATCACATTCAGTCACCCAAATGAATTCTATTCCGTAACATGCATGTCAATGCCATTGTAAACTATACTTCAAAATGCAAGCCACATATGATATTTGGCAAAATGCTAAATCAACAAATTACTATTATATTTGCAATTTAATATAAAGCGGTCCAATTTATTTAAAAACCCCACTCACCTTCAATTTGAGCATTCACAAGAGGTTCGTACCGAGTATCGCCTCGTGTTTCCTTTCTGAATAATCACCTCGGGCACCGACATGCTAATCCCCCTATTTAATAGTAGCAACAACATCACATAATTTAACTCTTAAATGAATATCAAGTGGGTTACAATGTTTTCTTAAAAGAGACTTATTTTACCATTACTTATTACTAGCCCTTTATTCTAGAGAATATACCAATACTATTATCATGGCTATTGCACGATTTCTAATACAATGAAATGTTTCTAACTAATATTTGTCATGTAGTCCAATACCCAACCTCAAATCTTATTAGTAAAGCATTATCACATAGCCACATACTAATATAATATTCTTGCCCACAATATTCATTCAATTAAAATTTTACTCAACAAGTTCTCACCTTCATTCGGAGAGTTCTTCGAAATTCTTTTAGCTTCTACATGTACCCAAACCATGATCCTATTCAAGAGATCAACAATATATCTTTTAGTGCTAAATTCACCAATATCATGGAAGGTTACCACTATTTATATGCTAATTTTCTTCTAAAATTTAAATCAGAATTTTATCAAGTCTTAGATGAACTCACCTTAAAATTCAGATCTAGGGCTGAATTTCACCTTTAAAAACTTGACCTTTTTCTATGAGAAACTCCATTTTCCCCCCCTCCCTCAAACCCTAGCAAGAACAAAGGCCATTTTTAGTTATGAAATAAATTATAACATGAGAAGGATTAGTGTAGTATAACTTTACCTTCACCAAATCTTTGCCTCTGAAAATTGGGGGTTTTTAGGAACTAAAATCAGAATTTAGGGCTTTGATTTCACCTTCAAAAATCACCCCAAAACTGAAATTAAACTACCCCAAAGCTAAAATTACCTTTCTTCTTCAGTCAACAAGAGACCCCCTTTCGAATCAGGCCGACCTGCGGCCTGAGCCGCCGCCGGCGCGCGGCGGAGCGCCGCCCCCGCGCGGTTGCGCGCGGCACCAGCGCGCGGCTGCGTGCTGGTGGCGCGCGGCTGCTGCCGCCCTCCCTTGGCTTCGGCCGGGGTGCGTGAGAGAGAGAGAGAGAGAGAGAGAGAGAGAGTGGGGAAGGATTCTAGGGTTTGGTTTTGAGAGTTCAGAATTTTTTACAGAGAGGAGAAAACTTCTCTCTCAGATTCTCACGTAAGAGATGACCAATATGCAAAAAGGCCCCTAACAACCTGGACTTTGCAATACAAACTCCCCTCAATTCATGCCACTTGGCCAAGGCTAGGATCAAAATGATCCTAGCCCTACACCTCATTTCTCCATGCACACCTAACCCCCCCCCCCTTTTTTTTTTTTTAAATAAAAATTCTAAATACCAAGTATTTTAATTAAATCATGGGGTATGGTTGGTGGGGGTAAGTATATGCCATGTATTCTTATTTTCAAGTATTTAAAATATATGACACCTTGCATATACATGGTTATCCCTTACATAAAACATTGATATATTTACATTATCACATACTTGTGATAATTTTATTACCACCAATTTCTCACTTGATTAACCGGAAAATTTAATTACAGATATATAAATTAAAGTTTGCATTGCAACACTTAATTCATGATTAAAGTACACCGAACATTAATTTATCAGTTCCAATTATCTGGCATTATCCCCTGGCAAAGAATTAAAATATCTTTTAGGAAAGAAATAATTAATAAAAATTTCGGGATGTTACATAGAACTTGGCCAATTCCATACTTCTGAAAATCCAATTGATAAATTGGCAAGTTCTCCACATTTAATTGAACTACATGAGGAATGTGATCTTGAACCCCAACTTTGTGATTCAATTCTTCTTCCTGATTCCATAATAACTCCGGTATCTTTACCTCACTTCAATCCTTTTCCGGAGCCGACATTGAATCCAGTCCCAATTCACAATGAAGTTGAATCACCCATCTTTAAGGATCATGTCGAACTTGCCCAATTCTACACTTCTGAAGATTCAATTGACATTTTGGCAAGTTCTCCATTTTGTGGAATTGAACTAAATGAGATATGTGACCTAGATTTGCACATCTGTGATCCAGTTCAAATCCCTGAATCATTATTGACTCCGGTTATATTACCCAATTTGAGTAACCTTCTAGAGTCAGTATTGATTCCCATCCTTCCTGAACTTGAATCACTAATCTTAGATAGTCACATTCCATCATGGGAAACTGAATGTGGACTTGAGCTTCATTTTCTTGACTTGGACCCAGTTCTTGAATCCATTCCGACTTCTGAACCTTTACTTGACTTCATTCACTTCCCTGAGTCGGTGTTCCTTTCCGAGTCCAAGTCAACCGTTCTATCATTCCATATTCCATTCTGGGACAAGGTAGTTGATAAATTTAACTCAGAAATTATTTTAAAAATTTGGAAATTAGATGGGGGAATGTACATAATAATCTTAAATGCACACATCATTTTTGTGGGTCATATTATTGAGATTTCTGGTGGGTTCCTCAAAACCCAAAGAAAAGATGATTGGGCCATGTTTCGTGGACCAATCCGACCACCACCGGAACCACCACCTTAAGGTAATTTTTTCCTTCCCTCTTCATTTTTGTTTCATGCATATATATATCATGATGCATTGAGGACAATGCATGAAATAAGTGTGGGGGAGGGTTTACTAACTTAGAGTTTTTAGAATTTCTTTCTTTTACACTTCTTTTAGAGTTTTTAGATTTTCTTTCTTTTACACTTCTTTTAAATAATAATAAAAAAATAAATAAAAACAAAAATAAAAACTTTTTGAAATAAGAAACAATGTTTTGATCTATTTTTAAGAAAGTTAAGATGTATCTTAGAGATTAAGAAAGCTTTAATTATGACATCTTAAGCCTAGTTGAAGTAATAGATCTTGTTTGAAGTTATAGGCTAAGTAAGTAAAATTGGTGAGATATTCTTATCTTGAATTTTTTGCCGTAGATAATATGCACTTCACACTTACACATTTTTTGGGATGGAAACAAAGACCAAAAATGCCATGAAAATAAAAAAAAAAAGAAAAATATATATAAATAAAACATCACCTATTAAGCTGGGAAATTGTGCCTCAAGAAGCATAATTACTCACGCCTAACGGTGATCATAATAAATAATCCCTCTTAGTTATGTGGCCTTTTCTACTCGAGACCTTAAACCCGAGGGATGTTTTCTCATCTGGTGCCCTAAGACCATCTGGTTTGGGAGTCATCGGTTAAAGGTTCGCTACAAGGGTAGACTAGAAAGCCTAGACTAAGGGAAGGAAAAATATATATATATATATATATATATATATATATATATATATATATATATATATATATATATATATATATATATATATAAATAAATGGCATTATGGTTGGAGTTGAAATCCCAAGAAATCTTCACTTGCACGGTGTGCATACTATCTAGGTTTTATGAAAGATAAAATATTCAATCCAATTTTGAATTCTTACCTTAATTGAAGACAAGATCTTGCATGGAGACTAAGTTTAAGAAAGAATAATTATAGGTGGACTTATGACCTAGGATCACTTATATTTTTGCAAAAATAGTTCGTAAACATGTCTCTTATTCAAAATGCGTTTTCAAAAATACTAACATTTATCTTCTTTCTTTATGGATTTTGTGGGTGTAATCCGCTGAAAACCCTCAGGAGACAATACTCCTCCTCTAGGGTAACCTAGAGGTTTAACGGCTTGTTGCACATGCTCAGTGCAATCGCGTCACCTGCGAAAGTGGTGTAATAAACTGGTAGTATAGATTTTCTTTTTCTTTGTTTTGCTCGGGACGAGCAAAAGAATAAGTGTGGGGGTGTGATTAGTATCCAATATTGCATATTTTACATCATAACTCTCATGCATATTACAAATAAATATGTGATTTTTACTCCTCTTCTCTACATATTTGCAGGTACACACTTAAAGGAGAGATAGCCAATTAATCACCTTAATTAGCAATAATTAAGTGATTAATCCAAGATTAAAGATAAGCCAAAGATTTCAAATCAAATCCAGAGAGATCTGCGCGCAACAAACGAAGATTCTAGAATGTCCACGTGGCCAAACAAACTCTCAACAACCCGCAACAGAAATCCGTTGCTGAACGGATTCAGTTAGGCCGCGGGGGCGCGGCATGGGCGCGGCAGATCTAGGTCGTTATGACCCCGGATTTTGTGGCAACCACCTTGGCTCTCGAAGCTTCTCCTTTCTGCTATAAATACTCCACCTTCACCTGCGAGCAAAAACTGAATGGAGAAGAGAGGAGTATAGTTAGTATGTTGTAATTTTGTTTAGTTTTTCTCTAGGTTTAGTTCTTTAGATCCCTCTTCTTCTTCCCTAGAATTCAATGTAAAAGAGAGTGATTGTGAGGGAGAGAGCTTGTGTAATCAAGAGTGACACTTGAAGCAACAAGGATTGATCCATCCTCCTTCCTCTACTTGAAGCTTGGTTCTAGTTTATGTGTTTTCTTTACATGCTTTCTTTATTGCTTTCTTTAATTCTTGCAATTTACTTCAAGCTTTGTTTTAGTTCTTTAATGGCTTGTAGCTAATTTTCCTTCCATGTACTAGTTTACCACTAGCTTAGCTTTCTTCACTAACTCATGGGTGATTGCTTTTGTTCATCTTGCAAGTTGTATGATCTTCTCTTCTCCGATGGTTAAACCACCATCTTGCAAGTGAGAAAGTAATTAGGTCAACACGCGAGACAAATCCTACGCTAATGGAGTGACAACATTAGGCAAGCATTCGCTATCAAGGAGTCTAGTAAGTCTTGGCAAGCTAGCAAGGTAAGCTAGTCATGGATTGCTTTCTTTAAGTTTTCTTTCTTTTTCTTGTGAATACCACATCCACTTCTTAATTTCTTTTCCAACGATTTCCACCATGAACATAGCCATCCTTTCTTTTAGTTTCTTTTACATTTGATTCACTAAGTTTATAAGCAAGAGAAGAATACTCGTTTGTTCACTTCACTACCACACGTTAAAGCTTCCATCGCGAGCTCTCCCTGAGAATCGACTCGGTATAGTCCTATGCTATAACGGAGACAAGAAAGGGTACATCAAATACATTTGCTTCATAATAAGTACACCTTTTTAGTCTTAATCAGTCTTCATCAGTGATAGTGTTCTTCTTCTTCGTCAATAGGAGAGTGTCTTCGAGGTTTGATGCATTCAGCGCATCCATAACCTCGCATCTCCACATACCAAAATTGTTAGTCCCATTAAACTTAACAACTTCAATCCTTGGGTGATTGTTCATTGCCTTAACAAATGCAGTTTCTTCTGCCATTGAGATTTCCCTGATCCTCTATCTACGCAGAAGTAATCACCAACTTGAAATAGATCCCAACACAAATAAAAACGGATTTTTACCTGTCCCTTGAAACCCTAGATCGAGTTTCTCCCCGGATCTACTTCACCACCGATTCAACGAGCCCTCCTTGAGTCCTTCTGAGATCGACACACGATCTCCTCGAACACCCAATACCTCGGATCTGAGATCGACACACGATCTCCACCGGATCCGATCTCGAGCCCTTCGAATCCTCAGAAATCCCAAGTGCAACCCGGAAGCTCTGATACCACTTGTTGTGCGCGCGATCCAATCCAATCACAACAACCAAACGATAGAGAATCTCAAGATCTCCAGCACAAAGAACAAACCCAAAACAATCACACGAAGAACACACAAATCACAAAGACGAGATTTAACGAGGTTCGGTCTGAATGCCTACGTCCTCGGGGCAATCAACGGAGAGATTTCTATTAGGAAGATGATTACAATGGCTCTAAGTCTCTTTGAATGCAAGAGAACTTAGGGCTAATAATTTTTTCGCAGGTTCTTCAGAGATACAAAACCCTAGGATCAACATAGGCTTAAATACCTCATACAGCGGATCAGCAGATTTAACCCAGACCCAACTGTCGGTCGACCGGGCCGGTCGACCGACTTCCTTATACCGGTCGACCGTGACGGTCGACCCAAGAAACCCGAGAGTTGGGTTTGCCAGTCAGGGTTTTCCGGTCGACCGGGCCGGTCGACCCAGAAAACCCGAGACTTGGGATCTGTCAGTCAGGCACTGCGGTCGACCGGCCCGGTCGACCGCTCCATCCTCTGTGCATGCTGTGCACGTCGGTAGACCGGGCCGGTCGACCGACCCTGCCTGATTCTGCTGCTGCTGCTGTTTTTCTGCTGCTGTTCACTTTGCCTTCCGTCGTCGACTTCCTTGGCGATCTCCTCGACGCGACCCATGGCAATCCAGCAATCTAGTCAGCTTCCTAGGTAATAATCTCTCTCTTTCCAACAGGACAAAGCGGGAATATGGAAAACAGTGTGGGGCCCAAAACACTGTGTTTTCCGTATGCTCTCCTTTCCTCTGTTTGTTTTGAAGGAAAGTTACGTGGGCCTTTACAATAATCTCAAAAAGGGTTGTCATCTTAGAAAAATAGAAAGACCAATTTCTAGCTCAAAGCTTAGAAATGGATTGGGAAGAAGAGAGAGTGTTTGAGTTTAGTATAACATATGGAGAGAGAAAGAGAAGTGATGTCACAACCCAGTTTTCTTTATATCTTTCCCTTTTAGCCCAATTAGATTCTTGGAATTGCAATTTTTCTTGTGCGTGGGACCCACAATCTTTTTTTGGGCTTTCCTTCTAACCAAAGGGCCGTATGAAGAGGAAATTCAATTTGACATGTCCTAGAAAATGGGGTTCTCTTGCTTGTTTCCCATAAAATTGTTTTGGATTTGCAAACTGTACTATTTCAGGGGTTGTCATGAAAGGAGAATATTGCTCAAGTGGGTGGTTTTGTAGAGGTGGTAATAAAAGCACATTATTGCCCCCCTTCACTTCAATAATAAATAATACATCTTATTTATCCTACCTAAACAATCACCCTTTTCTCGTTCGTTCTTCGGATTACCTGTGTGTGTGTGTGTGGTTGGGGGGTGGGAGACAGTCCTTTTGGCTGAGGAAGATTAATTCCATTTTGAGTGAACTCAGGCCAAAGAACTGTAATAAGCTCTCCTTAGTTTCTTAATGTTCCAATAGACTATTTTCTCTCCCACCTTTTTATGTGGAACAAACACGGGGAACCTCAATTTCCTCGGTCCCCACAACTTTGCAGCTTTTACCCCACTGCTTCATAGTTCATACCAAAGCTGTTTCACCTTTATGCAAAACAAACAGTGGAACAAACATGGGGAACCTCAATTTCCTTGGTCCCCATAGCTTTGCCGCTTCTACCCCACTGCTTCATAGTTCATGCTAAAGCAGTTTCACCTTTATGCGAAACAATCTGTAAGCCATAGTTGTTTCATAAATATTGGATAGATCCAAAGGACTACTATTTTGTTAGTGATAATGTATTTAATAAACACATGGATTTACCTATGCTGCCTTTTTTTTGCAATCGTGTGCATGAAATCCCAAACATATTTCATGAGAAATAAATAAGAAAATTCATCTACTTCGGCAATATCAAATTGAATTTTCTCTCCACATAATTCTTCAAGGGTGCTCGTATTAGAACAATTCTGAGCTTCCCACTCCTTTTAATGATAAACAAACAATCCATAATTTATAGTTGACATGAAGAAAAATGGGTTACATGAAGAAAAACAATATTTTATTATTTATTGAAGGGAAATAAACATTGGGTGAACAAATGCATGAAAATAGTACGTGTTAAAAATTTCAAACGTATTTCATCCAAAATAAACAAGAAAAATCCTTTCTTAGGGGATGTTGAATTGCATATCTGCTAACACAGAGGAGAACTCATTCACGGGATCCAAACAATCTCTCTCTCTCTCTCTCTATATATATATATATATATATATATATATATATATATATATATACACACACACACACACACACACACACACACACACACACACACACAATACAAACACAATATGTTGTGATGTTTTTTATGTTGGGGGTTAATGTGGTATGCCATTCCAAAAATACTAAAAAAATGGTTAGACCTTAATGCAAAAATTATATAATGTGCAAACAATTGACAAATTAAAGTCACCAATCTTGTGTACATGTTACTTCTCTTGCTAAGTGCAGGGGTATGTTTATTTAGTAGAAGTTTAGATTCAATATAATGATCTCATCAACTCCTCCCATGGGAAGCATGGCGCACATATACATATTGATTGGGGTCCACTAGCTTCCCACTTGAGGCATTTTCTGGAGGAGCCTTTGATTAAACGAACTTATGGTTTGCTGTCATTATGCGCACGAGGTCAAAACTAAATTTATAAAAATGTCTTAAATTTTAATTTTATTCGAACACACTTTTAAAGTTAAAACTTGGGAGATGTTAGAAGTGATAGAATTTGGAGAGGTCCTAGGTAGGGTCTGTTTGGTTGTCGTAATTGATTGCAATTATTAAGTCGTAATTGGTAAAGTCTTTTACAGTTGTAAATAAGTTACATGCATGTAAGTTTTACGGTGTTTGGTTGGTAATATAAAGTTATAAGTGGAAAGTGTATTGTGTTTTACAGTATTTGATTGTCATAATGTGTAAGTCGTAAGTGAAAAAATTGACCACAAAATTAACTATTTAGTGATTTAAAAAGTTTTAATATTGCAAATAAATATTAAAAATGTTAAATATTAAAATATTTAATAGTAACATAAAAAATTTCTATTACCACAAAATTAACTGTAACTGGGCTGTAAGTGAGTGATAATTGGGTTGCAAGTGAGTGTTAGTTGAGGTCTTTTATGTATTATGGTCCAAACAAACGCCGTACTTGTAATTAGGTTGTAAGTCATTTATGAATTACAGACTTTTACAACTTTTACGACGAAACAAACGGCCCCTAAATTATGAACTTAGATGTCATTTGATTTTGGATTTTAGGAGGGGGACACATGTCTTTTATTTTTGGTTTTAAGTGTACATACATATTTGGTTTTTAGTTTTATCCTATTTAAGGACTCATGGCCATTTGGAGGGGATTTGTCACCATGGTTCAAAGTTGTGGTCTCGGCTGCAGACTCGGCGGGCACTGAGACGCATTGGTTGCGGCGTCGCGGAACAGACTCGGGCGATACGCGCAGAACGCTACATAGAAAGCTCAATTTTTTTTGAAAAAATCACTACAGATCTTAAAAAAATATAGACATCAATATTTATGTACTAAATATCCAAAACATATCACACATATCACCTAACACACTAAACATAAAGATAATGTATAAATACATGCGTTGTTGATAGTAATATACCAAAATACATGCATAATATAGCCAATTCCACCAAATATATGCATAAATACCTACATAATGTTAAATGAGAGAGACAGAGAGAGGGTGAGACAGAGAGGGGGTGAGGGTAAGACACATCACTTATATTTTTTTAAGAGCATCACTTACATTATTAAATTAAAATTACAATTAAAATTAAAATATAATAAATTAAAATTAAAGTAAGAGAGAGATACAGATATAGAGAGAGACAGAGAGAGACAAAGTGCGACTCTTTCGTTTCCGATCTCTCTTGATAGAGATCAGGAGAGAGATGAGCAGCGACCAGGGTGAACGAGGGTAGCGAGGCGGTCGAGGGAGGCGAGGGTGAATGACAACGACGAGGGCGAGCAGATTCAGATCCAGATTTGGGCGCGGTAATGAGGGCGAACGACGACGAGGGCGGCGAAAAGGATGAGCATTTGGATATCGGGTATATTTTTCCCCATTAAGGACATTGAAAATGGGGCGACTTAAAGCTCATACCTGAATCGACCCCAACTTGCCCGATTCAGACGAGTCGACTCACGATACCGAGTCGGGGCAGATTCATGGCCGATCCCTTCCAAAACCGGCTAAATGATGGATCTCATCTCGATCTCGTCTTGTCGAAGGTTGTTCCGGATACGACTCGGCCGAGTCGAGACCGACTCAGCCAAGACTTTGTGAAAGTACACATAGAGGGGGGTGAATAGGTGTATGACTAATCTAATGACAAATGATGCGAAATGAAAAAACTAATTGCAACACACTTAGTGTAACCAAAGAGTAGCCGAATTCCCAGTGAAGGGCTCTGAAGTATCTCCTCTAAATTCCTCTAAATAAGAGTTAAGATGTTATGTAAAGCTCTTGGTTCAACACAAGTGAGGCACACAAACAATACCAAGCATATAATTATGATATGGACAATATGAAATAATGCAAGGCACAATATAAGAGAGAGTTTAGAGATAGTGGATCAATCGCAAAGACCGAGATATGTTTCGAGGTTCGAGCTACTGCTCTACATCCCCGCCTTCACACAGAAGGATTTCTACTATAACGTCCACACAGGGAGCCTCCACTGAGGATTTGGGTAATACAAATTAGGAGTACACAACTCCTCTCTCCAACAAATACAGCCTCTACACAAGAGGTAAGGCACAACAACTATCACCTCTACACTTAGAGGGATGAGCACTTAGCCAAACAACAATCACCTCACACTAGAGGGATAAGGCTCAAAGCCAACACTCTAACAGTCACCTCTACACTTAGAAGGATAACAACCAACTCAAACACAACCTCCACAGTCACCTCTACACAGGAGGGATAATAACAAACCCAAATAAAAGAAGGTTTACAACTCTTGGTGGTCTCACTAAATCACAAACCAATTTTCTCACAAAAACAAAGATCCTATAGATAGGATAGATATGATAGCTCAAGTGTGAGAATACAAGGTGTTTGGAAAACAAATCACAAAGAAAAATACTTGAAAAAACAACTAGAATAAGATAGAAATGAAGATCAAAATCAATATCCCAAATACTCTATTTTTTTTTGATTTTTTCAACCCTTTAAAACAAATAAAGATAAAATCTTTTAGCCCAAAAACTCTTTTAAAAACTTACTGTTAAACACTTGTAAAGGTGAGAAAAAATTGCTCTCTAAAAACTTGTATAAAACAACTCAAGAGGGGGGCTATTTATAACCCCTCAAAAATCTGTCCATTGGCAGTCTAGAAAGGGCAAAACTGCCCTTCTGGTCGATCGCTCGGTCGACTGGCCAACGGTCATTTTTATGACCGTTGTGCCTCTGGTCGACCGCCTGGTCGACCGAGGCCAGAACCAGAGAGCAGCGCTCTCTGGGTGGTCAACCGGCCCACCAACCAAACGTGGCTGTGCACGTTTGTGCACATCGGTCGATCGACTTCTGGCTCGATCGATCGTGCGGTCGACCGGCAGAAGGCCAAGTCACTCTATTTAAGGGATTAAAACTTGGACTTTTTAATTTCAATTAAATCTCATAAAATCTCATAAATTTCACAAAAATAAGTTCTTATAAGATCTTTGAAATACAAATATGTGTGATTAAAATTCAAAACATATTATAAACAATTTGAACCATTTTTGTGATATTGAAATTTGGCTTAAACACAAAATCAGTATTTTTCAAAACTTGGATTTTTGAAATGGAAAACTGTTTTCTCCAAAACTTGTATAAATACAAAAACATATATTGAAACAACTTTGAAGCATATTGTATATGGATAGAATTCAATATACATATAAGATATATATATATATTTATGTTTTTGATATGAAATCCAAACCGGTTAAACCGAAAAATCAAAACCAATAAACTTTAAACTTATGTGTGTATGTGAACGTGAGCATATCAATACTATCTACCTTTACACAAGATCTAAACATACTAAACTAAACACAAACCGAAGTCTCCTTGTCTCCAAACCGACTCGATCCAAACACGAACCAACGAGCTTGACTCCAACCGAGTGCTAGATGCGACTTGACACGCGAGCTCTTGAATCTACATGTGAAAACTCCAAAACTCGTTTGTTGAAGCCAAATACCTACTACTATCTTGGTCAATCACTGAAACTATTTAAACACAAGATTATTAGTAAACTATAACTACATGAGTTAATCATTATCAAAACTAGAGTGATGGGCCTCTGGGCCAACACTTTGAACCCTGTTTGTCACCCCTTGAGTTAAGTGACTAGTCCAACATGAATATACACTAGGAATGTCTCTAACATATAATAGTTCTCATGAACTCAAGAATTAACTATAATTAGCATTTTTGAGCGAGGAGTTGTGGAAAAAAATTACTTAGGATGTTATATAAGGTATCAGAGTTAGCACCTGTCAGAAGTGCGCATAACTAAGTGCCAGGTGCGAACCCTGAAGTAAATCTCTGAGGGCTAAATCATATATATGAAAACTCAAGTTTGAAGTTCAAAATTTTCTTTTAAATGTTCATAATACTATAAATTGATTTTGTACAATATGAATTATTAGGCATCGAACTCAGGTATAAAGTAAAAGAATCATTTGTAAAGAAGAAAAGTTGCATCAAGCATATTGGATTCTATATGGTTTTACTACTAGTCCAATAAAAATGGTGTAGAACAACATGATATGAAGCTTTCCATTCTCTGTATCTTTTGTTTTCGAACTCTACATATCAATTTAGAAATCGTACATTATCATTTTTGGCATGTGAGAGAGAGAGAGAGCTGGAAGGAGAGAAAACATGGAGAATTGATGCTTAATACTAATTAAGAAGGACAATAAACAATTTTAGAATGTTATAGGTATTTAAATAAATATAATTAACTTAATTAGAAAGTAAATGTATTTATTTGGATTCTTTTAAGTTAAGAAGTAATATATAGAAAGTTGCCCATAATTATCTCCTTGGCATTTTGACTTTTAACATATAAATGTATATAGTACATAGAAAATTTTCAAAAATTTGAAGGGGGGATGGCCCTTACTGGCCCCTCTTGGTTTGCCCCTACTAAGTGCTGCACATCGCAAAGTGCTACGTCACACAGAATTGTGGTTTGGGTCACCTCTTTAATCCGTGGGAGCCACCTCTAGGATCCATGGAGGTCACCTCTAGAATCCCACATCACTTGGTGAAGTTTTAGTATGATAAGGATGCCATATCATAAATCGGGGGAGTATGTCACACTCCATGTTAAGTGAATAGTCCCACATAGGATATACACCGGGAATGTCTCTAGTATATATTAGTTCTCATGAACTCAAGAATTAATCGTAGCTAGCATTTTTGAGGGAGGAACCGTGAAAAAAAAATACTCGAGTTTACAAGATTCCTATGATATAGGTTAGGAACTTTAAGCTCGCACAAGCTTTGATGATGTATGATGCATAGCTCATATGGTAATTTTAGTATTCATGTGAACTTTTTGAAGGTTGCATGTATTGGTTTGGAAGGGATGGACATGCACACGTGACCAAGCGAGGCAAACACATGTAC
Source organism: Agave tequilana (assembly GCA_038442645.1). Taxonomy (NCBI): domain Eukaryota; kingdom Viridiplantae; phylum Streptophyta; class Magnoliopsida; order Asparagales; family Asparagaceae; genus Agave; species Agave tequilana. The sequence goes on from JAVJIF010033991.1 coordinate 41,081, forward strand.
CAGTGTGTTGCAATTAAACAGGGAGGTGAGAGAGGTCAGGGTCAAGAAAAAGTCCCTCTATTTATACTATGGACTACGGTTAAAGTCCCAGCAACTGGCCACAACTTGGTTCCATGATAATTATTTAGTTTTCCTGGATAAGATCTACACACCTTCCATGTTTAAAGTAATGACAGGATGCTCGTAGAGTGTGAGGGGAGAATATTCCTGACAGAACCAAACACCTAGGGCCACATGGATTTAATGCATGCAAAACTTGGTGGAATTATAGGGTGTTAAACGAATAACCACCTCAAGGGGGCTATGAGTAGGTCAAACAAGGAAGGAGTAAAGGAACTTAGGGCCTGTTTGGTTAAGGGTGGAAGTGAGGAAGTGAGAAATTGAGGAAGTAGTAATAATTCCCTTTGAAACTTGGGAATTGGTTAGTAAGTTTTTCGGTGTTTGGATGTTGTTGGGAAGTGTGGTTTGGAAAATATTTTGTCTTTTTCGGTGTTTGGATGGTAATGTGAAAGTGAAAGTGAAAAAGTTGACCACAAAGTTGACCATAAAATAATATTAAAATAAAATTAATTAAGAAAAATAAAAAATAGATTGTAATTAGAATGCAAGTGAGATTTACATGGTCAAAAAATTAACTGTTTTGTGCTACAATTTATTACAAATGAGATTTATATGACCACAAAATTTACTGTAGCACTCTGAAAGTGAGGAAATGGTTGTGTAAAAGAGAAAAGATAAAAGGAAAAGAGGTTTTCTTATTTTCTTTTTCTGGTATTTGGATAGATAGGGAAGTGAGCAATTATACTTCCCTATTTTCTTACTTCCGCCCACTTCCTTGCAACCAAACAGCCCCTTAATCACCATCTTATCCTTTATCTTTTTTTCAATTTTGATACTACTAATTGTCGACCGATTCCCTAATTCTAAGATTTTGAACCTTGATTATAAGTACTCTATATGTAAGATTGAGAACTTAGTTCCGCGAGGAACCCTGATTAGTGATTACAGTGAATATACTTTACTAGTCAAATTTTGAAGATTGATCTTGTGAGGGCCAAATCATGTGTTTTCCTCTTGGGCTCTTTTGGAATATGAGTCCCGAGTGACCCATTACCTCTTCTTTATGGAATATGATTAAAATAAATACATTCCGTATTGATGGATTGACAAATTAATAGAGATGGAATATTCTTCTTTATGGAAATATATCTAGTTGGCCTTTGGTTGTAATATATGCCTTAGAGTTGAACTAATTTCCTATGCAAATTTATTGTCCTTTTCCATTTTCTAGACTGCTCTTAGTCATATTGATAGGGGAATCGTACGTCTCATATTTAGTAGGCTTAAGATTTTATTTAATTTTAGATTTGAGTATATTTGATTGAGAATTAGGATAATTTGAATTAAATTTGGCTAGATTTGATTTTATCAATAATTACACATATAGTATACGTATTGTAGGCTATATATAGTCAGATATTGAACTTTGAAGATTTGATTAAAAATTTGTTTTTTGTGTTGTTTTGGTTTAATCTTGATGATTGAATCGAATCAGACAGTGAATTCAAGATTCGGATTGCGATCTGTGATCACATCCTTTCCTCAAATCTCTGTTCTTTCCTAATTCCACCAAAATCCTCACCACAAACTCTAATTTTCTCTCTGTCCTACATCAATTTAGAGCCGAATTCCTACTCTTTTCTTTCCACAAAATTCACCTCAAAAAAAATTCACAAAATTTCCAAAACTTTAGATTTGCTCTTCTCCATTTTCTTCTTCTTCTTCATGTTTAATTTTTGAAAAAAAATCTGAAACTCTAAAATAATCAAAAAAATAAAAAAGAAACAAAAAAAAAATACTCTGACTACTGTTCATCTCCTCTACCTCCCCCCACAACAGAACCCAAACCCTAATGGGTTCACCACCGCCACCGTGTCCCCATTCCAACCTCGTCGGAGTTATTCGCCGGGTCCTGCAATGTCATCGGAGATCGAAGTCGCCGCCGCTAGATCTCAGCGAACCTCCTCCCTCTGCCGCCGCCGCCACCACGACCTCCTCCCTCCATAGTCGACTTCTTCAGATCTCAATCTTCACCACCGTTGCTTTGCCAATCGACACTTCTCCGTCTTCGATCATAACAGTCGACCACTACAGCCTACGTCGCCATCAACCTTATCATCGCTAGTCAATTGCCACATTGCCATTGCAACAATCGACTTCCTCCACATCATCACCGACATCGATCGACACCGTCTTCACGATCGTTGTCCACCGCCGCCGTCAGAGCTTCTCCATCATCGTCATAACTTCTCGCCGATGCTAGCTAGATCCTTGCCGACGTCACTGCCAACTCCATACCGCCGCTAAGTTGCTCCTTCATCGTCGTAGCATTGCCACCATCATCAGTGACCACCACCGCCGCCTACAGGGTTTCGAAACCTTAGATTCGATCGGGAGAAGAGAAGAGAAGTTAACGGGTTATGGGTTTCAATCTCTAAACCCTAATTTAATTTTGTGTTGGGTTTAAGTGTTGGCCCAAGGGTACACTCTCTGATTTTATTTTGATGATTACAAAACACAGGAAGTTATTGGGTACTAATCAAGTTCAAGTGTTTAAGTTTTTCAGGTTCAACAGATAGTTTGTTTTACTCTTCCTCATAGAGAAGGTGTTCTAGTCTCAAAATCACTCACGGATGGGAGTTTGGACGATCAAGATTGACTTTTGAAGAAGCCCACTTGAAGATTGCTTGAAGACTTATAGAATCGATGTAAGAAAATAGACTGTTTAAGTGTAGAATATAGAATTGATGTTAAAGAAGCCACACACAAACTACAAGTTTTCGTATCTAGTTTTTCGACTTTGGTATTTTACAAGGATTGGTTTTTTATACATGTCCTATATTTCTTAATTTTTTTATCTTATTTCAAACATGTATCTCATAGCCTATGTGTTGCCAAATCAAATCTCAAACTGGTTTAAAATATTTAGAAATGAATTTATTATCAAAAACCTTCTTTAAACTATTTTTTGGGTCTAGTCGGTCGACCAGACTAGTGTAACAAAATATATAACTGGTAGCCTGTGCATTTGTGCATGTGCACGTTTATCGGGCGACCGACCGGTCAACCGTCAAACCTAGCCGTCGACCGGGTAGTCGACTAACTGTCAGAATTTTGGAGCACCTAAGTCTTGGCTAAGATCGGACGACCGGGCGGTCGACCGACAAGTAACGACTATTTCTTATTTAGGTAGCCGGTCGACCGAAGTTATGCAACCGCTACAGTAACTACTAGTTTTTAAATTTTGAAGTTTTTAACTTTTTTCCAACAAGTATATTTGCTCTTTTTGAGTTTAATCACCCTCCTAATACCCTGATAGACGCCTGTAATGATATTTATCACTTGTATATATATATATATAGTTCATTTGGAGAGGATTAAAAATAGAGAAATCTTTTGATTTTGGGAAATATTTTGAAAAATCAAGTTTATTCAAAAGAGAAAGTTTTCTAGTTTTCTTATTTCAAGTGCTCTCATTTTCAAACCAATTTCTACAAGTTTCAGCTCTTAAATTCATTCATTTCAACTAAATTTTCTCTCTCACAAAACTTCTTGAGCTTCACTTCTCATTTTATACTATAGGAAGTTGTAAAAGAGAGTATTTGTGATCTTTGTGGTCACCAAGAGTTTGTAAACCTTATTGGTTTTGTGCTACCTCTTGTGTAGAGGATTGAGAGTTGGAGTTGTGTACTCCAGTGTTGTATAGACCTTGTAGTTCTTTTGTGGAGGTTCATTGTGCAAGATTCTTAGTGGATAGTGAAATCCTTCACCCGGTGAAGGCGGGGACGTAGAGCTTTGTGCTTAAACCTCGAAACAAATTCCTTATATTTGCGATTGCTTTCTCTCTTGCTCTACTCTATTTGCTATTGCTTACACTTGTGTTTTTGCTTCCATTGCACTTGCTATTCATTTCTCACATCATCTCTACTTGTGGTTTTTTGTTCTCTCAATTAAGAAGGTAATTGAGCATCTCAACTCATTGTCTAGAGGAATATAAATGAGAAGTTCTAGAGTCCTTCATAGGGAATCCTGTAAGTACACCCAGAGGGGGGTGAATAGGTGTACGGCTAATCTAATGAACAATAATGCGAAAATTAAAACTTAATTGCAACACACTTAATGTAACCAAGGAGTGTAGCCGAATTCCCGGTGAAGGGCTCTGGACAACTCCTCTTGATTCCTCTGAATAAGAGTTGAGGTGCTATATGAAGCTCTCGTGGTTAAACACAAGTGAGGCACACAAACAATCACAACCAAGCATATAAGTATGATATGACAATATGAATCAATGCAAGGCACAATAAGAGTTAGAGTCAATGAATCAAACGCAAACACCGAGATTTGTTTCGAGGTTCGAGCACCCAGCTATACGTCCCCGCCTTCACACAGAAGGATTTCCACTATCTCGTCCACACAGGACTTCCCACACAGGGAACCTCCACTGAGGATTTTGGGCAATACAATAACCAGGAGCACACAACTCCTCTCTCAATTACAACACAACCTCTACACTTAGAGGTTAGGCACAAAGCCACACCAATACAATCACCTCACACTTGAGGGATGGGCACAAAATCAAACAACCAATCAACCTCTCACTAGAGGGATAGGGCACAAAGCCACCACTCCAATAATCAACCTCTACACAAGAGGGATAACACAAATTAGGAGGGTTTACAACTTTGTGATCAAAAGACGACAAACTTCTTTCTCACTAAACAAAGATCCTAATAGATAGGTAGATATGATAAGCTCAAGTGAGAAAATAAAGTGTTTGGAAATGAAAATAACAAAGAAAACACTTGGGAAAATCACAAGATAGATATTGAAATAAAGATCAAAAACCAATTCCCAAATTCTCTCTTTTTTTTTGAATTTTCTAACACTTTAAAACAAATGAAGATAGATCTTTTGAACCCAAAACTCTTTTGAAAACTTGCTGTTTAAACACTAGAGAAGTAGGAAATTTTTGCTCTAAAAATTCTTTTAAAAACCAACTACAAATGGGGTATTTATAACCCCCATAAAAATTCTGCCCGTAGGCAGCTGACAAGGTCAAAAATGACCTTCCGGTCAAAGATCCTAATAGATAGGTAGATATGATAAGCTCAAGTGAGAAAATAAAGTGTTTGGAAATGAAAATAACAAAGAAAACACTTGGGAAAATCACAAGATAGATATTGAAATAAAGATCAAAAACCAATCCCCAAATACTCTCTTTTTCATTGAATTTTCTAACACTTTAAAACAAATGAAGATAGATCTTTTGAACCCAAAACTCTTTTGAAAACTTGCTGTTTAAACACTAGAGAAGTAGGAAATTTTTGCTCTAAAAATTCTTTTAAAAACCAACTACAAATGGGGTATTTATAACCCCCATAAAAATTCTGCCCGTAGGCAGCTGACAAGGTCAAAAATGACCTTCCGGTCGACCGGCCGGTCGACCGGCCAACGGTCAAAAATATACCGTTGAGCCTGCCGGTCGACCGCCCAGTCGACTGTGCCAGATCCAGAGAGCAGTTGCTCTCTGGCCGGCCGATCGCTCGGTCGACCGTGCCAAGGCTCACGGTCGACCGCCCCCACCGGAGAGTGGGGCACTTGTAGTCGGTCGATCGCTCAGTCGACCGGCCTAAGTGGCTGGCCATGTGCACGTCCTTGTGCACGTCGGTCGATCGGTCCGGTTGACTGACCACTGGTCCGGTCGACCGTCCCGGTCGACCGCCAGGGCCTGGCAAATCTATTTATAGGATTTAAAACTTGGGTTTTTAATTAACAAATAAATCCTATAAAATCTCTAAAAATCCACAAAAATAAGTTCTTATATTCTCTTTGAAATATAAACATGTGTAAAAAAATTTAACACATATTTCAAACTATTTGAACCATTTTTGTGTCCTTGAAATTTTGCCGAAAATCAAAATCCGTATTTTCTAAAACTTGAATTTTTAAAATGAAAAATCGTTTTGTCCAAAACTCATCCAAATACAAAAAAAACATGATATTGAAACAACTTTGAGGGATGTTGTATATAGATATAATCCAATATACATATAAAGATATATATCAATGTTTTTGACATAAAATCAAAAAATACGTTTTGTTAAAATACCAAAACTCCAAACTCATGGAATATACTATCAAACTAAGTTTGTTTAAATAGTTGAAGCATACATGTATATAGAAAAAATCTAATATACATTAAACCATGTAAACTTGTTTTGATTATATCTATTCATGAAAACCAAGATCGGTTAAACCAAAAACCGAAAACCAATAAACATGAAACTTTAAACAAGTGTGTGTGTTGTGAACTTGAGCATATCACACTATCTAATCTTTAACAATGGATCTAAACTATAAACTAAACGTACCGAAGTCTTCTTGTAGAGCTCCGTCTCCAAGTCGACTCGATCCAAATGTGATCCACCGAGCTTGACTCCAAACGAGTGCTAGATATGAACTTTGACGCTCGGGCTCTTGAATCACCATGTGAAAGCTCTAAAACACTTTTGTTGAAGCTAATCACCTACTAATATTTTGATTAAATATCTGAAACTAAACATCACAAGATTATTAGTAAACTATAACTACATGAGTTAATCATCATCAAAACTAGAGTGGAAGGCATCTGGGCCAACAATCTCCCCCTTTTTGATGATGACAAAACTCATGGAGTTATATATGCATGGATTAAAGTTAAGCTTCAAAGAAGCTCCCCCTTAACTCATGCATAACAATAAATAATAAATATGCAATGAATACTAAACATGAATATGCATCAACATGCATAAAACAATGAAATGAACATGCTCTTGATACTAAACTTTTAAAAATAAATTACTTTTCCTTTTTAAAATGAACATGTTCTTAAAATACTAATAGAAAATATAAACTTAAAATATTACTCTTGATACCAATAAAAATTTCAATTGAAAACTTTATCAATAAGAGCAATAAAAGCTCTTGATACCAACAATAAAAATTTTAACAAAAGTTCTTGATACCAATAAAACAAAACAACAAAATATGTTCTCTTGATACCAATATAAACAAAACATTAAAACATCAAACAAACTCTCTTGATACCAATATGAAACAAATTTTGATATAAACTTACAAATAAATAATAAACATGCATATAAACTCAAATACTTCTCCTCCTTTTTGTCAATCATCAACAAAGGGGTTAAAGAAAACAATAAAACAATGTTCTCCCCCTTTTTGTCTTAAACAAAAAAATATCAATAAGGGATGAAATCAAATCAAAACATTATGATACCAATTGAAAAAGAAATATCAATTTAGTGCATCATGATATCAATTAAACATTCCAATTGAAAGTACATAACACAAATGTTTTTAATATTAATTTAAATAAACATGTATATACCAATTGAAAGTAAATAAAACATGTTGAAGAATTCAACAAAAATTTTTGATATCAATTGAATGATGTAGACATATATGTAATCTTGATATCAATTGTAAAGATTAGTACCAATTGAAAGTAATTTTTCATTAGGAAGCATATGATACCAAAAAAAATCAATATCATTTTTCAATCATTTTTTAACATAAAGTGTGGGAGTAAAATAACAAAACTAAATGAAAGGTGAAATATGAATTTTCTCTCCCTTTATGAAATACCAAAACAAAATGATGCATAAGCTTGTATAAGATACCAATTGAAACATAATAGTCATTTAAGAAATCAAGCTTAGCATAACCAAAATTTGTGCTCAAAGATATAGAGATATAGTAAGCACAAATAAAGCATATATATATGTATGAAAAATTGAATACCAATCGAAATTGATACTATTTGAAGTGTAAGCATACATATATAAAAAAATATGTGAGTATACATAAAGAATGTCAATAGTGATACCAATTGAAAAGATCCAATGATACCAATTGAAAAACAATAAGATCAAGTGTATAACTCATATTTCCTACCACCCATTTCATGCACATATTTTAAATGGATTTTCAATAATAAGCATACAAGGCATGGTCGCCCAACCAACCGCCCTTAAATGGGTAGGGATTTTCAAAAAATAAGTTTAAAAATATAATATGTTTGAAAAACTCTACCATAATGAAGAATTCGAACTAGTTATATGAAAAATTTGTAAACTAGTACGAAATCCTTCAAGTAAGGAATAAAACAAAAATATATTTCATGAAAAACATGTAAATCACATGATCACCAAACACTCAAAGTCTACATAGCACATATTGTACTCATGAAAACAAAATCATGAGAAAACATTAAATAAAGTGAGAGTATAAGAGTTATGTTAAACACATTATCATGAAACTAGGCAATCGAGCTCAAAATGAAATTCCTTAAAAACATGAAAATCATCAAAATCAAATAGGCTTCAAGGTATATGTATGTTTTGTACAAACTAAAGAATACATACACATACATATCCAAACATAATGAGTCCACAAAAGTAAATGCCTGAAGGCAAGTGGCCCAAGGATGTATATGTATAACTATAGTTTAGACAAAATAGACATATACATGAAGTTTAAAAATAAACATGAAAAACATATACAAAATGGGAATACACATCAAAATGTTTGAATCATCAAAACTAGACTATACTAGTACATCAAATAAGTACAAATGAGCATTCAAGCACAAACATATAATATTTTATTTGTAGCTTACTAGTTGTATAAGTATATATTCGATTTTTAATGAAAACTAACATCTAAACATGTAATCAAAATATGAAGCATAGAAATCAAAATAAAAAACTCATATGATCATTATGGCAAACGCACATGCATTAGATCTAGGACATATACATTAGTTAAACTAAAGTGAGAACACTAAATATGGGTCCATATAAACATGAGTGTCTCAAATACTAATCATGCATGTCATAGGACTAATAAACATGGCATATGACATAATGAACATTAAAACAAGACATGCTATAAATGAATGATCTAAAAGCATGCAAACATAAATAAGTAGTAAGAGATAGTTACTAAAACCATGAGGGCAACTCTCCATGTCTCCAAAACAAGGTGGTCCTCCCACCAAACTTCCCTTGAAAGCATACTCTTTTGGGTTCATGGGGGTTAGCTCCTTTTCTAACCCAAACAAACTTATTTGCTAAATTTACATTATGTATCTTATTAAAACAAAATTTAGCAAGGCGGCCCTTACGTCCACAATGTGTACAAGTGTACACATGAGCATACATCGTGTTATGGGAGTGAACGTGGGAAGCATGTGTATGCCGTGGTTTGGTGCATGCATAAGAGGAACTTGTTTCTTTCGAAATATAGATTCCAACCGTGTATGGTTCAAAGCACAATGGCTCAAAGTGGAGCCCAAACAATTAACACTCTTCTTTAACAAACAAATATCATTTTCAATTATAGAAGAAGACGTGCATGCAATAGGTAAGCTAGATGAAGAAGCTACACTGGCATGGCAAACATGAGAATCTAAATCATTTTTCAAAGAAATGTTCTTCTTAGAAACCAAATCCAATTCCTTTGAAATAGCAACAATTTTCAATTTTAAAGATTCATTTTTCTTTTACAACAAAATCAACTTTTGAAGGTAAAACCTCATTTTTCTTTAAAACATTTTCACAATCATTTTTGGTTTTCAAAATTTTATTTTCATTAAAGGCAAGTTCAAGTTGGGATTTAAGCGAGTCAAGTTCACTTGAAACCTCATCCCTCTCTTGCAAAGCAATCTCAAGTGTAGAAGATAAATTTTTATTTTCTTCTTTTAAACCAAAGCTATCCTTTTTCAAAAGTTTGTATTTAGAAATCAAATTTTCACAATTTTTAGCAAGTTCATCATTTAAGGCTTGTGCATACATACACTCATTGCAATATGAACTAGTACTAGCATCTAGTTGAGTTTCCGATTGTACCTCAAGGGAGTCATTCCCTTGGACCATGAAGTAACGTTCGTCGGACTCGTCTCGACTAGATTTCCTCTTCTTATTGATAAACGTTGGTAGCTTAGGAGATGTCAAAATATTCCATACTGTAAAAGCGGAATCATAGTGAGAAAACACATGTAAATATTTTTTTATCAAGGGATGCTCTAAGTGCCTTTAGGGCTAGTGCATTGGCCTCTATATGCTTGCTATCACTAAGGTAGGATTCCTTGGTAATGACAAGGTAAACTTTGTAACCTGGGGCTTTTAAATGACAACTCATCATAACCTTCCATATATCAAGTCTAGAGATATCAAACATGGGAGGGCTATCCATGAGTGCAAACTATATGTGTGCAAATGCAAATGCAAATGATAGATTAGCAAACCAAGATCACATTCCTAGGTGGTTAAACCTAATATCAGGAGCGTAGGCTCTGATACCAATTGCAAGTACACTAGAGGTGGGGTGAATAGGTGTACGGCTAATCTAATGAACAATAATGCGAAAATTAAAACTTAATTGCAACACACTTAATGTAACCAACGAGTGTAGCCGAATTCCCGGTGAATGGCTCTGGACTAACTCCTCTTGATTCCTCTGAATAAGAGTTGATGTGCTATATGAAGCTCTCGTGGTTAAACACAAGTGAGGCACACAAACAATCACAACCAAGCATATAAGTATGATATGACAATATGAATCAATGCAAGGCACAATATAAAAGAGAGAGAGTTAGAATCAATGGATCAAACACAAACACCGAGATTTGTTTCGAGGTTCGAGCACCCAGCTCTACGTCCTCGCCTTCACACAGAAGGATTTCCACTATCTCGTCCACACAAGACTTCTCACACAGGAAACCTCCACTGAGGATTTTGGTCAATACAATAACCGGGAGCACACAACTCCTCTCTCAATTACAACACAACCTCTACACTTAGAGGTTAGGCACAAAGCCACTCCAACACAATCACCTCACACTTGAGGGATGGGCACAAAGCCAAACAACCAATCAACCTCTCACTAGAGGGATAGGGCACAAAGTCACCACTCCAATAATCAACCTCTACACAAGAGGGATAACATAAATTAGGAGGGTTTACAACTTGGTGATCAAAAGACCACAAACTTTTTTCTCACTAAACAAAGATCCTAATAGGTAGGTAGATATGATAAGCTCAAGTGAGAAAATAAAGTGTTTGGAAATGAAAATAACAAAGAAAAGTACTTGAGAAAATCACAAGATAGATATTGAAATAAAGATCAAAAACCAATTCCCAAATACTCTCTTTTTCTTTGAATTTTTCAACACTTTAAAACAAATGAAGATAGATCTTTTGAACCCAAAACTCTTTTGAAAACTTGCTATTTAAACACTAGAGAAGTAGGAAATTTTTGCTCTAAAAATTCTTTTAAAAACCAACTACAAATGGGGTATTTATAACCCCCATAAAAATTCTGCCCGTTGGCAGCTGACAAGGTCAAAAATGACCTTCCGGTCGACCGGCCAACGGTCAAAAATATGACCGTTGAGCCTGTCGGTCGACCGCCCGGTTGATCGTGCCAGATCCAGAGAGCAACTGCTCTCTGGCCGGTCGATCGCTCGGTCGATCGTGCCAAGGCTCACGGTCGACCGTCCGGTCGACCGCCCCCACCTGAGAGTGGGGCACTTGCAGTCGGTCGACCGCTCGGTCGACCGGTCTAAGTGGCTGGCCATGTGCACGTTCTTGTGCACGTCGGTCGACCGTCCCAGTCGACCGACCACTGGTCCGGTCGACCGTCCCAGTCGACCGCCAGGGCCTGGCAGATCCATTTATAGGATTTAAAACTTAGGTTTTTAATTAACAAATAAATCCTATAAAATCTCTAAAAATTCACAAAAATAAGTTCTTATATTCTCTTTGAAATACAAACATGTGTGAAAAATTCAACACAGATTTCAAACTATTTGAACCATTTTTGTGTCCTTGAAATTTTGACGAAAACCAAAATCCGTATTTTTCAAAACTTGAATTTTTAAAACGAAAAATCGTTTTGTCCAAAACTCATTCAAATACAAAAAACATGATATTGAAACAACTTTGAGGCATGTTGTATATGGATATAATCCAATATACATATAAAGATATATAAAAATGTTTTTGACATAAAATCCAAAAATACGTTTTGTTAAAATACCAAAACTCCAAACTCATAGAATATACTATCAAACTAAGTTTGTTTAAATAGTTGAAGCATACATGTATATAGAAAAAATCTAATATACATTAAACCATGTAAACTTGTTTTGATTATATCTATTCATGAAAACCAAGATCGGTTAAACCAAAAACCGAAAACCAATAAACATGAAACTTTAAACAAGTGTGTGTGTTGTGAACTTGAGCATATCACACTATCTAATCTTTAACAATGGATCTAAACTATAAACTAAATAATGTACCGAAGTCTTCTTGTAGAGCTCCGTCTCCAAGTCGACTCGATCCAAACGTGATCCACCGAGCTTGACTCCAAACGAGTGCTAGATATGAACTTTGACGCTCGGGCTCTTGAATCACCATGTGAAAGCTCTAAAACACTTTTGTTGAAGCTAATCACCTACTAATATTTTGGTTAAATATCTGAAACTAAACATCACAAGATTATTAGTAAACTATAACTACATGAGTTAATCATCATCAAAACTAGAGTGGAAGGCCTCTGGGCCAACAAATCCGATTTCACTTCTTGATTTGAGTTAACCGTTTGCACTATTTATTTTATTTGTTGCATTTCCGCATTTGATTAGCATTATACTTATTCACCCCCATCTAGGTGTACTTTAATAGGTATCAGAGCCCTGGACTCTAGTTTTTCGTTTAACCACCTTAGATGGATCCTCTTACTAATCACTCAATTGCATCATTTGCTTGTTTATAACACTAGTAAACATGGCTGAAGGTATTAAGACTCCACTCAAGTTTGATGACCTTAACTTTTTTATGACCGTTTTCTTGCAATCCCTAGGAAGCCGGGTTGCAAAGACGGTGACTAAATTTTTTAGTGCACTCGATGGTGATGAGGACACTTGGTCCGAAATTGCCACCAAGAAATTTGATGGTAATGTTTGGGCACACTATGCCTTACTTCAAGCCTTGAATAATGATGATATTGCTAGGGTAATTCATTGCAAATCCACCTACGAGATTTGGTCACACTTGGTTGTCACACACGAGGGGACATTACAAGTAAAGAGAGCTAAGATTGATCTCTTGCGTTCGCAATATGAATTTTTTTTCGTGAATTAAAATGAATCTATTGATGACATGATTACTAATTTTACTAAAATTACAAATGGTCTTGTTTCTTTATGTGATGAAATTGATAATGACTAAAAGATGAGGAAGGTCATATGTGCACTTCTGCCATCATGGAAGGTCAAATCTACTACTTTGAAGGAACTTAGTGATAAGGAAGAGATGGAGCTTATTGGTCTCATTGAGAATTTAAAAACCCATGAGATGGAAAGAAAGGTTAGAGAGAGGGCACCACAAAAGAAGAAGATCCTTGCTTTCAAATTCTCTCCTATCATCTCCGATGATGAAAAAGATGACCAAGAAGACGATGAGAATTGTCCCTTTTTGTGAAGAATGTAAGAAAGATGCACAACAAGGCTAAATTCAACAACCGAAGAAGATGGCAAGGGAAGGAGAAGAAGATTGTTTGCTACAATTGTAGGAAACCCGTACACATTGTTGCCGAGTATCCGAAGGCCAAAACCAAACCCACAATCTCTAAGAAGCACTACAAAAAGAAGGCCTTGAAGGCAACATGAAATTCGGAGAGCGACTCCGAAGAAGAGATGGACACGGCTAATGTGTGTTTCATGGCAAATGAGAACACACCCGAGATAACATCCGAATCTTCACTTAATGAATGTGAGTTGTCTATGGATGAATTGGGTAAAGCTTTCGAAGAACTTTCCAACAATTATGATTTTCTTAAAAAGAAGTATTTATAAATGAAAAAGGAAAATGAACTTCTTCAAAATTAACTAGTTGATATTTCCAAAGAAAAGAACTTTAATCTTCCAAATTTCAAAAGACAAAAGGAGTTTAATGCATATAAAATTTCATGCAAGGCTTCATCATTGATGAAAACGAGATTTTCACTTTGAAAAATAAATCAACACTTTGAGTAATGTTTTGAAAAAGTGTGAATTTGACAAAGCTAGATACAAGCCATGTTTCCAAAGAGGTGAACTCAAAGGAAACCACACTCTCATCATGTTTCATACTCTCACAATCATGCTCACACAAGCACATTCAATGCTCACCATGCCACTCATGCACATGTTCGTGTTGCTCACACGCATTATGCATTTTTATATGCCAAGGTGTATACATGCACCTATTGTGGCCGCTAAGGTCATTTGGCTAAGTTTTGTTATGATAAATTGAATGCATCCAATAATTACGCACGGGTTCGAAAAATTAACGTTTTAGGACCCAAAAAAGTTTGAGTACCAACATGATATAGGTACGCACTAAGGCTCCAAGACGTAGGGAGCGAGATACCTTGATAGTGGTTGCTCAAAGCACATGACTTGAGATATTAACAACTTTGCAACTCTATCAAGGTATCATAAAGGTGACGCTATCACCTTCGTAGATAATTCAAAGGGTAAAATCATTGGTATATGTAATATCAAGATTGACTCACCTCCTTTGATTGAAGATGCTGTTTTGGCAGATGAACTTAAATATAATCTATTAAGCATTAGGCAATTATGTGACAAAGGCTTATGAGTTTTTTTTGATGACTCTACTTGTGACGTTTTAGACAAGAAAACAAATACTTGTGTTCTTTTCGATTTTCGTGAAAACAATATTTATATGGTTGACATGCTTAACTTAAAATGCAATGCCACTTGTTTGAATGCTTTTAATGAAGATTCTTGGTTATGACATAGGAGACTAGGTCATATTTCGTTTGATCATCTATTTCGAATTGATTTTAAGGAATCGGTAAAGGGTATCCTAGTCTGAAATTTGAAAAGGACCGCATTTGTGATGCGTGCCAACTTGGGAAACTAACCAAGTCCTCTTTCAAATCAATCAAAGAAATCATGACATCATGACCTTTAGAATTGATACATATGGATTTGTTTGGTCCAACTAAAATCAAAAGTCTTAGTGGCAATCGATTTGTTTTTGTTTTAGTTAATTTCTCAAGATCTACATGTGTTTGCTTTTTAGAACATAAAGATGAAGCATTTTCGCATTTTAACTTTTTTTTTAAAAAAGGGTTGAAAAGAAAAAGATTTCTGATTTTACGCATTAGGAGTGATAAAGGTGGCGAGTTTGTAAACTACTGGTGAGTTTGTAAACCACTCTTTTTTCACTTATTGTGAAGAAAATGGAATCAAACATCAATTTTCATGTCCTAGAATTCTGCAACAAAATGGAGTCGTTGAAAGGAAAAATCGCACTCTCCAAAAGATGGCTAGGACAATGATTAGTGAATATGAACTCCCTCAATATCTATGGGTCGAGGCCGTAAACACCTTATGTACATATCGAATAGAGTTTATTTTTGTAAAAATACTTCTAAAACCCCAATTGAGATTTATTACTTGAGAAAATCAAATGTTTCCTACTTTAAGGTTTTTGTATGTAAATGTTTTATTTTGAATACCAAAGGTAATTTAGGAAAGTTTGATCCAAAATCCTTTGAAGTTATTTTTGTTGGGTATTCAAACACTAGTAAGGCCTTCAGAGTCTTCAATAGGTCAACTTTGACTATTGAAGAGTTTATGCATGTAAAGTTTGAGGAATCTAACTCTCTTGTGCAGAATGTTGTAGAGATTGATTCCTTAGGTGAAGACATTGAAAAGATTTCATTAAAGAACTTGCCGGCTCAAGAAGATGAAGACAAACCAAAGGATAATACAAATAATGAAGTCTAAAATGTTGAAGTGGAGCCAACTCAAACCACTTCTAAAGGATTGGAGATATCTTACAAGCCATCCCAAGGACCTTATCATAGATGATGTATCCAAAGTAGGGGTGAGCATAATTTATTTTAAACCGACTGAACTGAGTCTGTCCGGTTGGTTCAGTTTGGTTTCTATCAACATCAGATCGATTCGGTTCGGGTTTCGAAGGAATTAGGTTCTTGGTTTCGGTTTCGGGATTGAGTAAATTCAACCTGAACAGAACCAATGTTTAATGAATGAAGTTTTTCCAACGCAACCACTAGTGAATGAAGCATTTCTCGATCTCGATATTGGTACTATTTCACATTGTTGCTTTCTCAGGCGAGCTGATTGCCACTTGCAACTGCGATTAAATCCCCACCAGGCTCAATATGTTTGAATTTAGTTTGAATGTACGTGTTGTAAATATTATCAGCTCAAGTTTGAAAACACTGCAAGATTATAGAAGTGAGATTATGCTACTGCCACCATATATTTACTCACTGTTTTTGTCTGTTGTTAACCTTGTATGACGATTAAGTTAGTGACTAATTTAGAAACTGATTAAGATATTTGACTAGGTACTTAAAGTCAAATACTGGGTTTGGTTTCATGTTGAGGGTGTCAATTTTGCACAGAAACAAATGAGTAGCATGAAGGCCATCACTAATAATATTATATCACAAAATTCTTGTTATTTCGGCAGAAAGATTCAATGTGAGATTTGGATGTTAATTCGCAGAATGATATGAAGAAGTTGCCGGCTGCTTTGGTTTGGAACCGAAGCAAACTGAACCGAACCGAAAATTTCGGTTCGGTCTGCTTTGGTTTGTCCTTCAATCGGTTTGATTTTGGTTCGGTTCTGTCCTGAACGGTTTGGTTCGATTTGAATTTTTTAAAAAAATCGAACCAAACCAAACCATGCTCAGGCCTAATCTGAAGGGGTAACTACTCGCTCTAAATTCTATGATATTTGTGGCCATTTTGCATTTATTTTTTATATTGAGCCCAAGAACATCCTCGAAGCCGAGGGCAACTCATATTAGTTGCTTGCAATGCAAGAAGAGCTTAATCAATTTGAGCGCAACTAAGTTTGACACCTTATTCCTAGGCCTCATGATAGACCAACTATTAGTACTAAATGGATCTTTAGGAACAAGTTGGATGAGTCAGAAAATATTATTAGGAATAAAGCTAGGTTAGTGGCCCAAGGTTACACCCAAATCGAAGGCATCAATTTTGAGAAAACTTTTGCACCCGTAGTATGGTTAGAAGCCATACAGATGACACTTACATTTGCTTCTTTCAAAGATTTTAAACTTTTCAAATGGATGTTAAAAGCACATTTAATGGTTTTACTGAAGAGGTGTATGTTGATCGACCCCCCGGGTTTGTTGATTCTGCACATCTGGATTTTATTTTCAAACTTGATAAAGCTTTATATGGTTTAAAACAAGCTCCAAAAGCTTGGTATGAAAGATTGAGTTATTTTCTTATTGAAAATATTTTATTAAAGGTAAAGTTGTCACTATATTATTTACAAAGCATGTAGGCAATGATATCTTGATAGTGCAAATATATATTGATATCATTTTTAGATCTACTAATGAAAAGTTTTGTAAGGATTTTGAATCATGCATGCAGAAAGAGTTCAAAATGAGTATGATGGGAGAGCTCAACTACTTCTTTGGACTCCAAATCAAACAAAGGTGCGATGGGATCTTCCTCAATCAAGCCAAGTATGCAAGAGAACTTATTCAGAAATTTGGGTTAGAAGACGTGAAAATTAGCAAGACTCTCATGGCTACCACAACCAAGCTTGACAAGGATGAACAAGGTAAAACCGTTGACATTAAACTCTATCATAACATGATTGGTAGCTTGCTTTACTTGATGGCTAATAGGCCGAACATTATATTTAGTGTTTGTGTGCTGGATTTCAATCTTGTCCTAAAGAGTCTCACTTAATTACGATAAAGCACATTATTAGATATCTTAAGGGCCCTATTAGAATGGGCTTGTGGTATCCGAAAGTCGGACAATTTTCAATGATGAGTTATTCGGATGTCGACTATGCCGGTTGTAGAATGGATGTGAAGAGCATTAGTGGAACTTGTCAATTTCTTGAAAATTGTCTCGTTTGTGGTCTTCCTAGAAACAAAATTCCGTAGCCCTCTTAATCGCCGAGGCGGAGTATGTTGTGGCCGGGACTTCTTATGCACAAGTTCTTTGCATGAACATACTCTCCTTAATTATGATTTGCATTATGATCATATCAAAATATTTTGTGATAATACTAGCTGTAACGCCCCGATTCCACGGATACGGGGACGTCACTGCGACGTATATCCGTAGGTCATAAATTGCCCCCACGTATATACGCTAAGCATAAAAGTACAACGAAGATCAGAGTACGACAAAGCGTGGTAATCATACATATGCCAACTCAAGATACACACATACAAAGTTATCACAGGATATTATAAAGTATTACACATTACATGTGTATTACATCATAACCAAGTCCAAGAGAATAATATACAATATGTATACAAAGAGCTCACAAGTAGAAAGAAGATCTCGTGAGTCAAAAGGAGGAGTCTGGCACGAGGGAACTGGAACTAATCCGCCTGCTCACTAAGGTAAGCTTGGTCCTCTGTGGATGGTTCCACTTCGTTCCAAGCTTCAGAATCTGAATGTGCAAATCCAAGGAGTCAAGACATATAACAATAAACAAACTATAGCCAAGTGGCTAGGGGACATGAATAAGGAAAGATGAAATTAGTTATAAGGAATATCAACTAACAAGTATGAAAAGCATAAGGAGATAAAAATCCTAATACACAGAATCTACAGTTAACGTCTTATTATTATTACTTGTCTTACTGTGATATCTAGCTATGTGACCCAGCGTCCCAGGGCACATAGATCCATATCCTAGTAAAGCAAGGTTGTTATTGGAAACAGCGGTTGTATCGACGAACTATGTTTACAGTGGGTCCCGTGCATGCCCGGGACCACGGTCAAGGGTGTTCCGTTGCTTGATGACGGAACCAGCCGCAAGGCCTATCAGGAGGGACTTATGTATGCCCTTTGTCATGACGGTATTCAGGAAGAGGGAGCAAGCACTCCCCTCGGTCCCCTGAAGGCCCTCAGGTTAGACCGGAACATGATTGTACAATATACCTAATGCCACTGTAAACACGAACACATATCGATATCCGCATATTTCCCCCGACCCATGTGTAAGTTGGTCCATTTTATACAAAAGTCAAGTATCATGCTTGGTTTAAAAGATAACATGATAAGGGGGTGATATTCACAATTTAACAAATTATGGAGCGAGAATATAATAATAAATCATGAAGTAACAAGTGGTGAGATCCATCAAGTAACATGTCATGTAATACCAGTTATGAAGCATGAACAGGAATAATATGTCACACATGTATCATCAATAAGATCCAAGTTCAGAACAGAATTAACTAAGTCAAACAGTCAGAATTAGTCGACTAGGTGGAAGGGTTAGTCGACTAATAGGGGTCTTAAGTCGACTACTAGCCTAGATGAGTCGACTAAAACTGGGAAACAGAGAGTTGGGTTTCTGTTTCAGGAAAAGTTAGTCGACTAGGGTGAGATGTGTAGTCGACTAACAGATACCTAAGTCGACTAATAGAGGGGCTAAGTCGACTAAAATTGTGATACAGAAAGTTGGGATTTATATCAGGGATACAGGAGTCGACTATGGAGAAATGGGTAGTCGACTAGGGGTCCTAAGTCGACTATTATTTTGGATGAGTCGACTGGAACCGAGAGTTGGTGTTTTCTGGTCCAGGGAAAGATTAGTCGACTAGGTTAAAAATGTAGTCGACTAGGGTGGTCTAGTCGACTGGTAATATGGCTTAGTCGACTAAAACTGTGAAATCAGAAAAGGGTTAAGTTTCAGCTAAGGTGGGTTAGTCGACTGGTCCCTAGGTTAAGTCGACTAATCGTGGGAAAAACAGTAACAGAACAGATTTTCTGATGGTTGTTTGATGGGCTAAAAATACGATTTTTATGGCACAAGTGTACATGAATGATCAACACAAGTAAACAAGGAAGTTGTCTAGTCTTGGTGAGTAGATATACTCACTTCGAACGGTTATGTGAAGCTTATACGAGTTCGAACGGATCGTTTGTCGATGATATCACCAACTAGGTCCTTGGCGATGCTTCCGACGAAGTGAGATGCGATCCAAATCCAAGGGTTGTAGTTGCTTAGGAAGGAGATGAAGGCCTTGAGGTGGTTTGGAGTTAGGGTTTGAGATGGAGAAGGAAATGGTGAAGGCTAAACTCTTGGTGAAGTGAAGAAAAGAGAAAAGAATTGTAAAGGAAAGTTTATATAGGATTTGATTTTTGTAAAGGAGATGCAATTAAAGAAATTGAGAGGGGTTTTGTGTAAAAAGGGGAAGATGAGGTGTCTCCCTTGGCCAATGGTGGCCGGCCATGGAAGAGAGAGAAAAAGAGAGGCATTAATGGGGAAGGGTGTGGAGTTTGTTGGAATTTTGGATATTTTGGGGGAGAAGATATTTTGGGAATTTGGTGGAAGGAAAGAAGGAAAGAAAAAGGAAAAAGGAAAAAGGAAAAGAAATTATAAAATGAAAATATTTTCTTGATCTCCAAAAATGAAAATATCGGAAACACAGGTTCCTGGGTTTAAGTCTAAGATACGGAAAACATTTCGGAAAATACCGAAATCGTCCGAAATTCAAGTATCTCGGAACGACTCGTAAATTTCACCAAAAATCAATAATAATATATGAAGACTAATAGTGAAATCCTTTTTAAGAAATACTTTATAGTTTTAAAACTAAAAATCCCGGAATCAGTTAACTACCGACTCCGTTGGAGTTTTCATAAATTCATAAAATTCTCAAAAAAAGTATTTAAGTAGGGAATATGATTCTAAGAAATAAAGTCTAAAGGACCATCTAGAAATTCCTAACTGTTTGAGAATTAAAATTCCAGGAATCGATCAGCGACACTGGTCGACACCGGTTTTGAAGAAATTTATTTTAATTAAAGAAAAATCCAGAAAATCATATAAAATCTAATATATTGGAAAATGATATTTGAAATTGAAATCGGTCAAATACGGAAAGTAAATCGAGAAATACGATCGAAAAGCTGAATACGCAACTAAGTACGTATTCCGGAAACGGGGTATTACACTAGCACTATTGATATGATAAAGAATGCAAATCAATATAGTAAGACTAAGCACATAGAGATTCGATATCACTTTCTTAGATACCATTATGAGAAAGGAGATATTGAAATTGATTATGTTTCTACCGATTTTCAATTAGCGGATATTTTTACTAAACCACTTGATTATAATAGATTTTTCTTTCATTTGTGGTGAGTTGAATGTTTGCATTATGGATTCATGAAATTTTCATTTAATTAGTACTCATATTTATATTAAATTGGTATACTACTTTCATTTATATTAAAATTGGTATCTTTTAGTATACTTGTTCTTTCAATTGTGATTTACTACTATAAATTTGTTTCAAATTTACTACTATAAATTAGTGTACTACAAATTTTTTTTGCATTTGGATTTGATTAATTGGTGTACCTTTTTGATGTATGACAAAAAGGGGGAGAAGATGTATGAATTATATATTTTTATTTAGCAATTACCTATATTTTCCAATCTCATGTTTGTATGCAATGTTTCCTTTATTTTTGCTTATTGGTATCTTGCTCTTTATTGCATACTTATTCATTTGGTGATTGGAGGCATGGAACGAGATTGGTCCGTTTATACATAATGTTCTATATTGCAATCTATATCTATATGCATATAACTTGCGTTATTGCTACATCTTTTAGTCATGAATGATTGAACTTGATAGATAAGCATAATTTTAGGGGGAGTTTTTCAAAGCTCTTCATTTTGTTTTGACTTTAATAACTCATGTGTTTTGTCATTATCAAAAGGGGGAAATTGTTAGCCTAAGGGTACAATCTCTGATTTTGTTTTGATAATTACAAAACACGTGAAGTTATTCTGTACTAATCAAGTTCAAGTGTTTAAGTTTTTCAAGTTCAAAAGATAGTTTGTTTTACTGTTCCTTATAAGGAAGGTGTTCTAGTCTCAAGATCACTCAAGGATGTGATTCAAGTTTGGACAATCAAGATTGACTTTTGAAGAAGCCCACTTGAAGATTGCTTGAAGACTTATAGAAACGATGTAAGAAAATAGACTTTTTAAGTGTAGAATATAGAATTGATGCTCAAGAAGTCGCACACAAACTACAAGTTCAAATCTAGTTTTTTGGTTTTGATATTTTACAAGGATTGATTTTTGATTCATGTCCAATATTTTTCAATTTTTTTTTATATCTTATTTCAAACATGTATCTCATAGCTCATGTGTTGCGAAATCAAATCTCAAACTGGTTTAAAGTATTTAGAAATGAATTTAATATCAAAAATCTTTTTAAAATATTTTTTTGGTTGGGTCAGTTGACCAGACCAGTGCAACAAAAATATAACTGGCAGCCTGGGCCCTTGTGCACGTGCACGTATGCCGGGCGACCGACCGATCGACCATCAAACCTAGCGGTCAACCGGGCGATCGACCGATTGTTAGAATTTTGAAGCACCCAAGTCTTGGCTAAGATCGGACTATCAGGCGGTTGACCGACAAGTAACGACTACTTATTTAGGCAACTGGTCGTCCGGTCGATCGATCGAAGTTCTGCAACTGCTATAGTAATGGCAAGTTTTTAAAATTTGAAGCTTTTAACTTTTTCTTCAATTGTTATATTTGCTCTTTTTGAGTTTAATCACCCACCTAATACCCTGATAGACCCCTTTAATAATATTTATCACTTGCATATACATACATACACACATACATACATACATATATATATATCATTTAGAGAGGATGAAACATAAAGAAATCTTTTAATTTTGGGAAATATTTTGAAAAATCAAGTTTATTCAAAAGAGAGATTTTTAGTTTCCTTGTTTCAAGTGCTCTCATTTCCAAACCAATTTCGACAAGCTTTCAACTCTTAAATTCATTCATTTCAACTGAATTTTCTCTCTCACAAAGCTTCTTGAGCTTCACTTCTCATTCTATACTATATGAAGTTGTAAAAGAGAGTGATCTTTGTGGTCACCAAGAGCTTATAAACCTCATTGGCTTTGTGCTACCTCTTGTATAGAGAATTGATAGTTGGAGTTGTGTACTCCGGTCTTGTATAAACCTTGTAGTTTCTTTGTGGAGGTTTCTTTATGGAAGATCCCTAGTGGATAGTGAAATCCTTCACGCGGTGAAGGCGGGGACGTAGAGTTTTGTGCTTGAATCTCAAAACAAATTTCTTGTGTTTGCGATTGCTTTCTCTTTTGCTCTACTCTATTTGCTATTGCTTGTGTTTTTGCTTCCATTGCACTTGCTATTCATTTCTTGCATCATCTCTACTTGTCGGTTTTACTCTCAAACAAGAGAGCAATTTGGCACCTCAACTCATTGTCTAGAGGATTACTAAGGAAAAGTTCTAGAGCCCTTAATAAGAAATTCAATTTCACTTTTAGGTTTGAGTTAATCGTTTGCACTATTCATTTTATTTGATGCATTTTTGCATTTGATTAACATTACACTTATTCACCACCCTCTAGGTGTACTTTCATTAAGTTGTTAAACCCGATAGCGACCCGACCCCCTATCAGTTCAGAACCCGACCTGGTCCAAGTCGAACCTGACCCGCTAAGCCAGACCCGATTTGACTGGCTCTATCGAGCCGACTGGGAGTTGACTGAGTCGTGGCTGACGTCATCGGCTCAATCGCTGACGTCACCGGCTCAATCACTGACATCACCGGCTCAACCGAGCTGATTGAAGCTGCCGACTTACCGAGCTGATGATGACGTCAGTTGAGCCGGCACTGCTTGATCTGAGCCAGCATTGTACACAACAACAACACAACAGCAGTCCAGAGCCTGTTTCAGTCCCATTTGGTGTCTGATTCGAGTTCTGTCTGAATCGTTAGATTCGCAGCTGAGCCCTGGAGATACTTATGGAATTTCGTAGCAGTCAGATAGCAAATCCGACCTCCACAAGCCCCTTTTGGTGCCAGTACTGTTTTAACTGCAGACCAGTAGCGTGGTTCGTGTTTGTTTCAGATCCAATTTGCGCCGTTCTCGAGACTACCATCTTTCAGACCCTATTGCCGCTGTTCAGAATTTTCATGGGTGATTTCAGCTCTTCAATGTCAGCATTTCTCTGAAGGTAGAGGAATTTTGCATTTGGGCGTTAACGACTCACCTATCAGGTGATATCCTAACTTGAGCTGATTTATTGATTGCTTAATTTTTGCAAGTGCTATTGGACTGAGACAATTTGTAGTTGATTTGTTTTTGCTTCCCTCAAGTGATTGCTTCATTGTTTCACTTTTCATCATTTTAGGATTGCATATTTCTCGCATTTAGGGCTTAAACATTTAGGAAATTTTATTTTTTCACTTTAGTGCATGCATATAGTTTCATTTGAGTCTAAGATTATTTATTGCATCTGCTTGATTGTCTGACTTGCATTTGTAGCCAACATGAGTTATCAGTGTAGGACTTGCACTAGAGGTGACTATGAGAGTAGCGGCGTCCATGATTGGTGTGCTAGGAAAGATGAAATAGCGCATAGACTTAAACTAGAAGATTTTAAATTTGATAATTCCTCTGATCCTAGTGTTTTCAGTGATTGGCTAGTCGATTTGGAGTGTTGCTTTGATTGGTATAGGTTCTCCGAGGCACCTAGACTCCTATTTGGTAGGAGAAAACTCGTAGGCTCAGCTAATAGTTATTGGATCTCAGTAGAGAGAGATTGCGTGAGATGTAGGGTCATCATAGTCTTGGGAAGAAATAAAAGAAAAGCTTAAGAAAAAGTACCTTCTCGAATATTATAGGAACCGTCTCTTAGACCAATTACACAACTTCCGTCAGGATGATATGTCTGTCTAAGATTACATGCCAAATTTTCGGATTTAACTCTTCGTTGTGGTGAGATAGTGCACCAATCTCCCAGTGAGCCAAAAATCTTCGATATTAGTTCTAATGGCAATCAGTCCATTTTTCCTTCATGTTCCTGTACATTTTCATTTACTTTTGACTTTTTTTTGCTTTTGTGAAAAATTAGTTAGTTGCTCTATTCTGGGAATTATTCGTCACCATAATTTGTGTTTGGAAATTTAGATAAACTTATATTGAGTTGATTTATCGTCCGTTTAATTTGGTCTCCATGTGTTGTTGTTGTTATCCCTTGGTACATCTGGTGAGGAATTCACTTATTGCGGATTAGCTAACAAGGTGCAGGAGTCTGTTTGGTTTCTTGCAATTAGAATTTAAATTTTTTGGAACTTGTAAAGTTGAGATGATGGAATTGGAAATCCAATCATGTTATTTGTTTGCAGTTAAAACACTGAAATCCATTGCGTAGAATTTTTCCTTGCCCATATTTGGAGGTTTAGGATCATCCAAGGCATGTAACATATTTCCTTGAAGTCGCACAAGAAAAGGCATCATGGTGGGAGCACTATCGCTTAGGACTAACTCTTTAGGTGCTTCTCATGTTGCTCGGCTGCGATCCTTGTGAGACTTAGTCCAAGTCTTCTGATATTTATGGTTAGGAGCCCAGAATATTCTTAGCTTTCCTTTTTCCTGACCTCCTTATTTTGAATTCTTTTTCTACCTGCATTATGGGAAAGAACAAACGAGGAATTATTTATTTGATGACATAGTGTTGGTCATATCTTGCCATAACAAAACTTGTTAGATAATGGTGTATGTTTGTTCTTATGCACCTCTAGTGATAAAATTTATCCAGTATATATTTTTCTTCTTCTAATATTCTAGAATTTTTTTAGTTAAAAAAATTAATTTATGGGATCGTCAAGATTCAAGCTTTTTTTTCCACCCACAATTGCTTCATTTTTATTAAAGAATGTCATTATCTTTTTCAGATACTCTTAATTTTTGTTTAATTTGGACTTTTCATTGAGGTTTTTTATAGTTTTCCTCAGATCTCCTTTCATAATTCTTCTATTCTCATACGGGTTTATCTTTCAGTTCTGAACATTCGTCGAATAAAGTTGATGAAAATGACAAATTGATTCTCATGGACTGATTACAGGGGTGTGATACTTAGTTGTTTTCAATTGAAGGTGCAGTTTATCTGTCCTTTTAGGCAAATGCTGAAAAACTAGGTATCTAGTAAAATGTTCATTAGCAGTTATATTCCAATTTTATTTATTGATGCTTATTCATTACCTTTTAGGCAAGGAAACTTGAGGCTCAGTTGGATGAGCAGTTGAATACATATCGGAGATTCGTTGCTACAAGAAGTGATGGTTCAGAGAATGATCTTGAATCCACCATAGATAGATTATTGAAGCAACTGCAGCAAGTAAATTCTCAGATGCAAGCGTGGGTGTCATCAGGAGGCTCAGAAATCCTTGCTCATACCTTGAATCGCCATAGAGAGATTTTGCAAGATCTTTCTCAGGTGACATACTGATCCCTGTTTGGACATACTGCTAATGTTCAGAAAGACATTATTAATACCTTCAAATCAAAGTTTACCTGAGGGGTGGGCGCCTTGAGCTTTCAAGCGAAATTGTAAGTTAAACTCAGTTTGCTTCTATTGGGACCTCAAGTTCAACTCTTGTGCCTCGTAGGGAGTGGTTTAACTTGGTGCTTGCTCACTTAATTTATGTTTGCATTAGTTAATATGAGCTTTATGATTCAATTATAGGAATTTTATCGGCTTCGATCAAGCCTTAAAGCTAAGCAGGAACATGCATCGCTCCTGGATTTTAGAGATTTTGATAGTGCCAGATTGGACTTGGAAGAGGGTGGAGGTTACCCAGACCAGGCTCTCCTGAGAGAGCAAGCAACTATTAGCAGAAGCACTGGGCAGGTATAGGTCTTCTCTGCTCTTTTCTTCTCTTTTATCTACTTATTGCCCTCAGCTGTTCCCTTTAATATTAAAAGGAAAAAAAAAGATGCTTTGACAGTCTTGAGGGCGGATCAACTGGTTCACTTCTTGGTAAATTATCTATTGTGGTTATCAGAAGAGGCCGCCTTTTTTGGCAGTTGATGTCTTACAAATGAAAATATGACACTACAAGACTAGGACTATTATACAAGTCGAGTGATAAAAAAACAAAGTATTCATTCATTGGTTTTGCGGAAAACTACCATCAACTGGTACACCTCTTGGTAAATTATCTGTCATAGTTATCAAAAGAGGCCTTCCCTTTTGGCAGTTGATACCTTAAAAATGAAAACATGTCACTGCAAGACTAGGACTACAATACAAGTTGGGTGATGAAAAAGAAGTATTCATTCATTGATTCAGCGATGAGTGATGAAAAAGAAGTATTCATTCATTGAATCTGCGAAAAGACTACCAAAATAAGTAAACATAGTGGTTTCAGAAAGATCAAAACAACTATTTAGTACCGAAAATTTAATTCACTTGGTTGTTACCAATAGTTCCTCATAGATACAGATTCATCAAATCTTTTTGAAAGGGAACACTTAGAGGGGGGGTGAATAGGTGTTAGTGCTAATCTAAAACTAAATGCAAAACTAAGTGCGCTAAATGCGGAAGCTAATGCAAATTTTGCAAACACACTTAGTACAATCAACAAGTGTAGCCGAATTCCCTGTGAAGGGCTCTGGACTAACTCCTCTTGATTCCCCTTGAATGGGTTGAGGTGCTATGTGAAGCTCTTGTTGATTAGGTACAAGTGAGGCACACACAAACAACCAAGTATATAAGATGAATAGGCAATATGAATATATGCAAGGCAACACAAGCCAATAGATATGATATGACAATAAGAATTATACTCAACACAAGCAAATATGGTATGATGATATGAATGATGCTTTGCACAATTATAAGAGAGAGAGTTTAGAGACAAGTGGATCAAACGCAAACACAATGATATGTTTCGAGGTTCGAGCACCCTTGCTCTACATCCCCGCCTACACCACCGTGTAGGATTTCCAATCCACTATACCGTCCACCGAGGACTCCCACCGAGGGAACCTTCACCGAGAAGGATTTTTTACAACAATGGAGTACCTAACTCCTCTCTCAAACAAACACCTCCTCGCACAAGAGGGGTAGGCCCTTAGCCAAACAACCACAACAACCAACACCTCTACCGAAGAGGGTTTACAACCAAACTCCACCTCTCACTAGAGGGAGCAAACCAATCACCCGATCACCTCTACCAAAGAGGGATACAACAAGGATAAGGGTGTGTACAACAAGTGGTTCCAAAAGACCACAAACAATCTCTCTTTTCTTTTCTCTTTTTCCACAAAACAAATGATCCTAATAGATTAGGATAGAAGATAGCTCAAGTGTGGAAACTAGGTGTTTTTGGAAACAAGCAACAAAGAAAAACTACTTGGGAAATCTCTTGAAGATGATAGAAAGTGAAATCCAATTCAATATCCCAAAAGCCTAATTTTCTTTAATTTTCCAAAAACCCAAAACAATAAAGAAATCTTTTTAGCACAAAAACTATTTTGAAAACTTGTTTAAACACTAGAGAAACACTGAAATTTTTCTTCTTGAAAACCTTGACAAAACAGCCCAAGAGATGGGGTATTTATAGGCCCATCAGAAAACTAGCCGTTAGAGCTGAGCTGGCAGCTCTGACAGGCAACGGTCGACCGGCCCGGTCGACCGCCAACGGTCGGAAATATGACCGTTGGGCAACTGCGGTCGACCGGCCCGGTCGACCGAAACAAACAGAGAGCACTGTAAGTGCCCCGGTCGACCGTCCTAGTGCCTCCAAACGTGCACAGATTTGTGCACGTCGGTCGACCGGCCCGGTCGACTGACTTCACCCAAATCGACTAGGTCAGGTTGACTAGTCGACTGATTGAAGCCTGAAACAGAAATCTGGGTCAGAAAAACACTATAAAATATTTTTCTAAAAATCTTTTAACACTTCTAAAAATCACCAAAAATAGTTTTATCATTTTATATGGAAACACAAACTTGTGATAAAAATTTCAAGACATATATCAATCATATCAATTTATTTTTGAGTCTTGCAAATTTTATCAAAAACAAAACTTGTATTTTTATCAAACTTGATTTCTCAACACATGAATAGGGATATCAAAATAAGTTTGTCTAGCAAGTTAAACCATGTATGTATATCTAGAATACATCTAATATACATAGAAATAAAGTAACTTGTTTTGATCTACTATTCATGAAAACCAAATCCAAAACATGAAAACGTATGTGTTGTGCACTTGAGCATATCAACTATACTAAGCTTTACAAATGGATCTAAACATACTAACTAAACTATGGATACCTAAGTCTTCTTGATGATCTTCATCTTCAAGTAGACTTGCTCCAAAACTCCATCCATGGGCTAGGCAATGTGTGATCTTGACGCTTTGGCCCTATAATCATTATGAAAAGCTTCTAAACTCCTTGTTGAAGCTAATCACCAACTAATATCTTGGTTAATGATTTGAAACTTAAACAACACAAGATTATTAGTAAACATAACTACATGAGTTAATCATCATCAAAACTAGAGTGGAAGGCCTTTGGGCCAACAATCTCCCCCTTTTTGATGATGACAAAACTCATGGAGTTATATATGCATGGATTAAAGTTAAGCTTCAAAGAAGCTCCCCCTTAACTCATGCATAACCAAATAAACATAATGAATATGCAATGAAGGCTTCTTAAACATGAAACATGAAACATGCATACCTATGCATAAACAATAAAGGGTTCTAGATACCAATGAAATGTTCAAAAACAAAACATGCTCTAGATACCAATTCCAATGAAATATTTAAAACATAACATGCTCTAGATACCAATTACACTCTGGATACCAATTACAAAACATCCAATCACAAAACATGCTTTAGATACCAATTAAAATTAAACTAAATTAAACTTAATATATGCAAAACAAAAACATGCATATATAAACCCAAATTCTTCTCCCCCTTTTGTCAATCATCAACAAAGGGGTAAAAACCAAAGCAAAGCAAAATCTTCTTTCTTTTTAAAAGCAAAACCAAATCAACAAATTTTTCTCCCCCTTTTTGTCAAACAAAAAGATCAAGAAGGGGTTAAACAATCCAAACAATAAAATGAGGGGTAAAAAATCTCTCCCCTTTTAAGTCAATCAAAAATAATAAAACAATGTTCTCCCCCTTTTGTCTAAAACAAAAACAAGGTCAATAAGGGGTGACTATAAACAACATGATATCAATAGATAAATATGTCAATGAAGCATCTTGATATCAATTGAAAATAAACAAAGATCAATAGATGTTATATGCTATATACATTCATGAAGAGGAAGACGCTAAGTTAGCTTCCCTACACATATGCATTTCATAAAAGAGGGATGTTAAGCCCTAATTCACATAACACACACTATGTAATGCATAAGAGGAGTTGTGAAGCTCCCCCTACACACGTGTACCACATAACGAAGAGATGTTAAGTTCTTCAATACAAGATACACTCATCATGAATCTATATGCATATAGTCAATTACAAATCAAAACTTTTATATTTTTCTTAAAAAAAATAAAATTTTTAGATACCAATTTTATGCAAAAACACATGAAACATCTTGATATCAATTGAAATTAAACATAATAAATTTTGAATGTCTAAACAAAATTTTGATACCAATTGTAAATAATTTTCATATTAAACATATGATACCAATATGAAATTTTCAATCATAAAGTAAGGGAGTGGGAAACAAATACCAATTGAAGAATCACTAATTGAAAGACAAAATTGAATTTTCTCCCCCTTTATGAAATACCAACTAAAAAGATGCATGGGCTTGATACCAATTTAAAAGTAATCAATTGAAACAAAATTGAAGCTCAAGCACTAGCATAAACAAGATTTTGTGAAAAATTTATATCTTAAGCACAAATAAAACAAGTATATGTGTATGAAATAGAATGAGTACCAATCACTAATAGATGATACCAATTGAAAATATACATACACAATAAACATATGAGTATACACAAAGATCAAAATGATACCAATTGAAATAGTTCAATGATACCAATTGACATAACAATAAAAGCATTGTATAACTCATATAATCTACCACCCAATCATGGTTCAAGTTTAAAATGATTTTCATAGTAAAGCATACATGAGCATGATCTCCCATCCAATCGCCCTTGGATGGTAGGGGTTTTCAAAAATAGATTTGAAAATGTAGTTTTGTTTGAAAATCACTACCAAATTGAAGAATACGAACTAGTCAAAATGAAAAACTTGTTAACTAGTGCGAAATCCTTCAAGCAAGGAATAAACTAAAAATAATTTTCATAAAACATGAAATCCACATGATAATCAACACTCTAATTCAATAAGGCATAAATATGACTCATGAATACAAAACATGAGCAAGCAATAAATGTGAGTGTACAAATAAAGTGTGAATATCATAATCATGAAAATATTCAATTAAGCTCAATTATTCCTTAAACATTGAAAACACGAAAATCATCAAAACTTATTTAATCTTCATGGCATATGTATGTCAAGTACAAATTAAAATATACATACATATCCAAAACATAACGAGTCCACTATTTATATATGCATGAAGGCACGTGGCTCAAAAGGATAAACATGTATATCTAATAGTTTGGACAAGATAGACATATACATGAAGTTAAACAATTAAACACAAAATCAAAAAAAAAATCTAAATCTTCACCAAAACACATTTCATTTCAAGGTATATGTATGAATTGTCAACACAATAAGTATACATACATATCCCTAAACACAATTGAGTCCATATATAGATTTGCATGAAAGGCAAATGATTCAAGGGGTATACATGTATATCTTAAAGTTTGGCAAAATACACATATACATGAATTGAAAACTTATACACATAAAACAAATCAAAAATGGAATACAAGTTTGAAATGTATGAATCATCAAAACTAGACTATACTAGCACATCTAATGGGTTCAAATAAGCAATCAAGCCCAACTATATATAAATTATTTGTCGCCCATTCTACGAACAAGTATATAACTAGTCTTAATGAAAACTAACATCTAAACATGTAATCTACACATGAAGCATCAAAACTCAATAAAAAAAATCATCATGATAAAACTAAAACATGATTACTATGTAAATTCACATGTATTAGATTCATGATGTACATTATAGTTTAAATAATAGTGAGAACACTAAGTATGGGTTCACATAAGCATGTGTGTCTCAAATACTATACATGTATGTCAAGGATCTAATAAATATGATATTTACACACTAATCCATAGACAATGAAAACATGCTATAAAACATCAATATGAAAGCATGTAAACAATAATAAAGAGTTAAGAATTGTTACCAAAACCTAGAAGGCAACTCTCCTTGTCTCCAAAACATGGTGGTCATCTCCACCAAATCTTCCCTTGAAAGTGATGCATCCAATTGATTTCCTTTAAGTCCGGAACGCATCCACTCCAAGGTGTCATCACTCTCACGTCATGTGAGAGCCCACACCTACATCAAAAATAATAGGAGGGGTGGTCTTTGGTACCCACATCTTGTTGGGTCCATGGGGGCTAGTCCCTTCTCTAACCCAAACAAACTTCTTTGCTAAATTCTCAACATGTAAACGATCATAGCAAAATTTAGCAAGATGGCCTTTTCGGCCACAATGTGTACATGTGTACACATGAGCATACATGTGTTGATGGTGTCCGTGTGGAGCATGTGTATGCC
Source organism: Agave tequilana (assembly GCA_038442645.1). Classification (NCBI taxonomy): domain Eukaryota; kingdom Viridiplantae; phylum Streptophyta; class Magnoliopsida; order Asparagales; family Asparagaceae; genus Agave; species Agave tequilana. The sequence continues at coordinate 73,871 of JAVJIF010033991.1, forward strand.
GTGGAGGGTGTGCATGCATAAAAGATGGAACTTGTTTCTTTCGAATCAAGGTTTCCAAGCGTGTATGGTTCATGGCACATTGGCTCATAGTGGAGCCCAAATAATCTACTCTCTTCTTTAACACAAATATCATCATTAATCTTAGAAGAAGAGGTACATGCATTAGGTAGATTAGATGAAGAAGCTACACTAGCATGACAAACATGCATCAATTTTATTTTGCAAAACTTCATTTTTCTTTAAACAAATTTCTAAATCCTTTGAAATAGAATCAATTTTTATTTTCAAAGAATTATTTTCTTTTACAACAAAATCAACTTTAGAAGATAAATTTTCATTTTTCTTCAAAAGAACATGGCAATCATTTTTAGATTTTAAAAAATCATTTTCTTTAAGTGCAAGTTCAAGTTGAGATTTTAATGAATCCCTTTCATTATAGATCTCAACTTTCTCTTGCAAAACACAATCAAGTCTAGAATGCAAACTTTTATTTTCTTTTTCGATTTCTAGACTTTTCTTTTTCAACATCTTATATTTTTCTATTAACTTTTCACACACAATAGAAAGTTCTTCATTCAAAGTATGGGCATCAATATGATCATTTGAAGAACTAGTATCATCATCACTATCTAATGGAGTTTCCGAGTGTACCTCAAGGGAGTCATTCCCTTGGACCATGAAGCATTGTGAATTGGATTCTCCACTAGATTCCTCTTCTTGAATTTGCACTTAAAGCTCGGAGGTGGTGGTGGTTGTTGTCAACTTGTTCCATACTGCAAAAGCGGCATCAAGGTTAGAAACACTCACAAGATATTCTTTAGATAAAGTGCTTCTAATGGCCTCTAGGGCTTGTGCATTGGCCCCTATATGATTGCTATCACTAAGGAAGGATTTCTTGGTAATGGCAAGGTAAACTTTATGACCTAGGGTTTGTAAATAAACGGTCATCCTAATCTTTCAAACATGAATGTTGGAAGGGTCATACATAGGTGGGGTCATGAAAGCCATGATAAACTATATGTGTGCAAAACAAGCAAATGCAAACAATAGATTAGCAAACAAAGGATCTCACTCCTAGGATGTTAAGCCTAAGTATCAGGAGCACTAGCTCTGATACCAATTAAAAGGGAACACCTAGAGGGGGGGTGAATAGGTGTTAGTGCTAATCTAAAACTAAATGCAAAACTAAGTGCGCTAAATGCGGAAGCTAATGCAAATTTTGCAAACACACTTAGTACAATCAACAAGTGTAGTCGAATTCCCCGTGAAGGGCTCTGGACTAACTATTCTTGATTCCCCTTGAATGGGTTGAGGTGCTATGTGAAGCTCTTGTTGATTAGGTACAAGTGAGGCACACACAAACAACCAAGCATATAAGATGAATAGGCAATATGAATATATGCAAGGCAACACAAGCTAATAGATATGATATGGCAATAAGAATTATGCTCAACACAAGCAAATATGGTATGATGATATGAATGATGCTTTGCACAATTATAAGAGAGAGAGTTTAGAGACAAGTGGATCAAACGTAAACACAATGATATGTTTCGAGGTTCGAGCACCCTTGCTCTACATCCCCGCCTACACCACCGTGTAGGATTTCCAATCCACTATACCGTCCACCGAGGACTCCCACCGAGGGAACCTTCACCGAGAAGGATTTTTTACAACAATGGAGTACCTAACTCCTCTCTCAAACAAACACCTCGCACAAGAGGGGTAGGCCCTTAGCCAAACAATCACAACAACCAACACCTCTACCGAAGAGGGTTTACAACCAAACTCCACCTCTCACTAGAGGGAGCAAACCAATCACCCGATCACCTCTACCAAAGAGGGATACAACAAGAATAAGGGTGTGTACAACAAGTGGTTCCAAAAGACCACAAACAATCTCTCTTTTCTTTTCTCTTTTTCCACAAAACAAATGATCCTAATAGATTAGGATAGAAGATAGCTCAAGTGTGGAAACTAGGTGTTTTTGGAAACAAGCAACAAAGAAAAACTACTTGGGAAATCTCTTGAAGATGATAGAAAGTGAAATCCAATTCAATATCCCAAAAGCCTAATTTTTTTTGATTTTCCAAAAACCCAAAACAATAAAGATGAAATCTTTTTAGCACAAAAACTATTTTGAAAACTTGTTTAAACACTAGAGAAACACTAAAATTTTTCTTCTTGAAAACCTTGACAAAACAGCCCAAGAGATGGGGTATTTATAGGCCCATCAGAAAACTAGCCGTTAGAGCTGAGCTGGCAGCTCTGACAGGCAACGGTCGACCGGCCCGGTCGACCGCCAACGGTCGGAAATATGACCGTTGGGCAACTGCGGTCGACCGGCCCGGTCGACCGAAACAAATAGAGAGCACTGTAAGTGCCCTGGTCGACCGGAGCGGTCGACCGTCCTAGTGCCTCCAAACGTGCACAGATTTGTGCACGTCGGTCGACCGGCCCGGTCGACCGACTTCACCCAAGTCGACTAGGTCAGGTTGACTAGTCGACTGATTGAAGCCTGGAACAGAAATCTGGGTCAGAAAAACACTATAAAATATTTTTCTAAAAATCTTTTAACACTTCTAAAAATCACCAAAAATAGTTTTATCATTTTATATGGAAACAAAAACTTGTGATAAAAATTTCAAGACATATATCAATCATATCAATTCATTTTTGAGTCTTGCAAATTTTATCAAAAACAAAACTTGTATTTTTATCAAACTTGATTTTTCAACACATGAATAGGGATATTAAAATAAGTTTGTCTAGCAAGTTAAACCATGTATGTATATCTAGAATACATCTAATATACATAGAAATAAAGTAAACTTGTTTTGATCTACTATTCATGAAAACCAAATTCAAAACATGAAAACGTATGTGTTGTGCACTTGAGCATATCAACTATACTAAGCTTTACAAATAGATCTAAACACACTAACTAAACTATGGATACCTAAGTCTTCTTGATGATCTTCATCTTCAAGTAGACTTGCTCCAAAACTCCATCCATGGGCTAGGCAATGTGTGATCTTGACGCTTTGGCCCTGGAATCATTATGAAAAGCTTCTAAACTCCTTGTTGAAGCTAATCACCAACTAATATCTTGGTTAATGATCTGAAACTTAAACAACACAAGATTATTAGTAAACATAACTACATGAGTTAATCATCATCAAAACTAGAGTGGAAGGCCTTTGGGCCAACACTTTTTAAAAGCTACATGTTCACAACATATCATATCCTTTTGAACAATCCAAAGCCGTGTTTCACTTGTTGGTCATGTCACTAGCACATAAGAGCCGTCTAACTAAAACCACTTCAGTCACTTGTTCAATCTATGCAGAAAAAAATAGAAGGTGCCTAGCTTGAAATCCGAGGTGCATACAAGTCTAAGGAGGTAACCAAGTACCTCACAATTTGAGAACTCAAGTGAAATCATATATTGATATACATCAGAAAACATAAAGCATCATTAATATTTACTTTGCAATGGAAACTAGAATATGACAATTATAGAATGTAGAATACCATAAACATCCTTGATTAATTGTTTATTATAGACTAAGCATAAGTATATATAGACAATACAATAGATGGATATGGGTATTGGGCTAAATCCCAATAACCCAATATCTAATTATCAAATAGTCTAACATTCCCCCTCAAGCTGGAGCATAGATATCTATCATGCCCAACTTGTCACATAAGACAATACTTTTGGTGAAGTTGCCTAAGAAGATTCGTCAATTATTTTGAAGACAAGGTGAACGGGAGAGAAACCACCTTATTGGTCCAAACATCCCTAACAAGGTGACAATCAATATCAATGTGCTTAGTTATCTCATGAAACACAGAGTTCTGGACAATATAGATCGCAGATTGATTATCATACTGCATAAGCATGTGTCCAGACTATCTAAAGTTAAGCTCCATCGTTAGATTCTTCAATCACATCATCTCGCAAATTGTATGAGCCATAGCTTTATATTAGGCCTCTGCACTAGATTGAGATACCACATTTTGTTTCTTACTTCTCCAAGTTGTAAGATTTCTTCCAACATGTGCAATAACCAGTAGTGAATTTTCTAGCTCCCTCGTCGCCAGCATAGCCTGAGTCAGAATATCCAAAGATGTGAACATGTTCACGCTTCTTGTACATCAAACCTTTTACAGGAGAGCTTTTTACGTAAGCAGGAATCTTCAAACCAATAGTTCAATGAATCTCTATAGGCTGATGCATAAACCTGCTCAGTACTCCAACTGTAAAGGTTATATCAGGTATAATGATTGTTAAGTAGATCAACTTTCCAACCAATCTACTATACTGTCGAAGGTCGTCAAGAGGATGACTACCATCACATCATAAATTCACATTGGCTTTTATTGCAATGCTAGCAGGTTTGCACTATAAAACATCAATTTTCTCGAGGAGATCAAGTGCATATTTCCTCTGAGATAGAAGTAATCCATGTTTTTTATAGGTAACTTCAATCTCAAGAAAATATTTTAGCTTTTCCATATCTTTCGTCACAAAATGACGGCGTTGAGACACTCTTTTGTTTCTGCTAAGGCAACCGAGTCACTCCCAGTCAGTAGAATATCATCAACATACATTGGCAGAATTACTGAGCCAGACTTGGTATGACGAATAACGGTTGAGTGATATGAGTGAGAGCGAGCAAAGCCAATATTAGAGATAACCATGCTTAACTTCTCAAATCATGCCCTTGGACTCTATTTGAGTCCATAAATTGCCTTCTTAAGTTCACAGACAACATTTTCCCTTGAGCAACATATCTAGAAAGTTGCTTCATGTAAACTTCATCTTTTAAGTCTCTATATAAAAAAGCATTCTTGACATCCAGTTGGAATAATGGTCACTTCATATTGATAGCCACAGAGAACAAAATCCGAATAGAGTTCAGACGAGCGACTGGAGAGAATGGCTCAAAATAATCCACATCATACGTCTGAGTGTAGCCCTTAGCAACAATATGGCTTTATATCGGTCCACAGAGCCATTCAGGCGATATTTCAAGGTATAGACCTAGAGGCAACCAACAACCATTGCGCCTTTGGGAGGAGAGACCAAATCCCAAGTTTTTCGAGAAGCCAGTTCATCCATCTCCTCATCCATAGTCTGCTTTCAGGTTGGCACTAATATTACCTCCTCATAAGACCTAAGAATAGAGACAAAAGACAAAGACATGGCAAACTGGAGAAAAAATAGATTAAGGCGATTATAGAAAATGAAATGGGAAATAGAATGATCAGCGATGACCTTTTATCTTTTCGGAGGGCAATAGGAACATCAAGATCAGAGGAGGTGCTGATGGTTGAGGAAGAGGACCTTCCACTGGAGAGGAGGAAGTCGGAACTGATTCAGAGGCTGAAACTTTTGGCCGATGTGTGTAGACGTATCTGAAATCCCGAAGAGGATTTGGTGCAGGTAACTCTGTAGTGTCTGTCCGTGGCACTGGCATGGAGACATTAGGAACAGGTGCAGGTGCAGATAATGGAACAGACGGTGGAAAAAGGATAGACTCTGATGTAGAAACTGGTCCTTGTGGAAAGAAGTATGGAATGAATTCGAAGAATGAGACATCTGCACACACAAAATACTTCATGGTGGTAGGACTATGACACCAATATTCTTTTTAAGTTCAAGAATACCCAACAAAAATACACTTGATAGACCGAGGAAACAATTTATCTAAACTAGGAGACAAGTCCTGAACAAAATACGTACATCCAAAAACACGAGCCATAGAAAAGATATTTTTGTTAGGATATAGACAGGAGAATGGAATTGTGATATTAAGAACAGATGAAGGCATTCTATTAATCAGATAATAAACACTTAACACATCATCAGACCACAAGATTTTGAAACATACATATGAGCCATCATAGTTCTAACAACATCTAATGTGTATATGTTTGTGTTCATTTACACCATTTTGTTGGGATGTGGGATAGTAAGAAGTTTGATGAATAATCTCATTCTCAGAACAAAAGACATACACACAATTTTCACACATTTCAAAGCATTATCAGTATGAAGCACACAAATAATAGTAGAGAACTGATTTTTTATTTGATTAAAAAATAGTTTAATAGCACCAGAAACTTCAGACCGCTTTTTAAGCAAATAAAGCTAAGTCATGTGAGAAACGTCATCAATAAAAATGAGAAAATATTTAAAGCCTTTAACTGAAGGCACACGGCTAGGACCGCAATCATCTGAATGAACTAACTCAAATGCAGAACTACTGCGGTTATTGACTCTGACAAGTGGCACGGTGATGTTTGCCCAACTCACAAGACTCACAACTTAAACTCAAAATGGAAGATTCAACAGGAACTACAGATCGAAGCTTTTGCAAGGAAGGATGCCCCAGACGCCAGTGCCAGAGCAGGACATGATCAGGCTGATCAACGAAGCCAGTAAGGGACACTATCGTCCATATAGTACACATCTCTCTCATGCCCTGAACCAATCCTTCTTCCAGTCGATAGGTCTTGAAAATCACAGTGGGAAGAGAAAAATATTATTTTACAATTATTTTTCTTGGTAAACTGAATGATGGATAATAAACTAACATAAAATATTGAAACATATAGGACATCGGTAAGGCTCAAGGATGGAGTAGCCTGAGCTACCCTATTGCCTATTATAGAGGACTGGGTACTATTAACAATATTAACATATGTAAATTTATTTGAAAGATTTAATGAGATAAATTTTTGCTTAATACCTGTCATGTGGGATGAGGCTTTTGAGTCTAATATTCAGGGCTTTTGAGGAGATATAATATAGGCATTCATACTTGAAGCTGATGCATGAGTCGCTGAATGACTGTTCTGAGAAAACTCAAGATGACGCAGTCTGTCATCCTGTGATAGCACGCAGTAGAAGAGCCAGAAGAACCAGATGGAGTGGATGAAGGAGCATTAGTAGCACCACCAGGGGTAGGAGAGTCAGTATCAATTAGCTGTGCTCATTCAGGGCGATAAAATTTCTTTTAGCACTTCTCAGAGATATGATTATTCCTCTCGTAATGTTTATATTGCTGGGCCCCTTATCAAATCCACTCTGTTTGCCACCATAGGATCCACTTCCTCCTCCAAATGAGCCATGTCCTCCAGAATCGCGACCACGACCACGACCTCTGCCACGTCCAGAGACTATGGCTGACTGCTTGACAAATGGTACAGGAGACACATCTACTCCAGTAGACACACATAACTCTGGAGAAGGTAGCAGTCAATGTAGGAATACTATCTTCTCCCAGTATCTGATCCCGTACCTGTGATCGCAATGAGGGTCTCAATCCAGACATAAATTTGGACACGACAAATTCTGATGATATCCCCTCAATGTCGCTGCATCAGTAATAGCACGCTGATGCATCTTCAACTCATCTATCAGACTATTGAGATTTTCATAGAACTCAAGTACAGTTTGATCTCCCTGCTTCAGCTAAACAGACGCTCATAGATCTCAAACACCCTCGAATGATTTTTCTCATTCTCATACATCACCTTCAGGGTGTCACGTATCCTTCGCAGTAGTTAAGAACATTACACTATCACTGATATTCTCCTCAAGGCTGTTGAGGAGTCAGGTTATCATACAAGTCACCAGTTAAGTCTCATATGTAGTGGCAGTAGTAGCAGGTGGAGGTTCCAGTAGGTGGGCCAATTTGTTATGGGCACCGATGAAGATGCGAAACACTTGTACCCACAAAAGAAAGTTGGACCCATTTAGTTTTACAATGGTCCCAGAATAGTCTTGGAATCAAACATCCCAGTCGCAGGTTGGTTAATCAGGGAGGAGGAGGAACTTGTATGAACATCTCAGCCAGTCACAGATAAAGACCAGAAACAGACAGTAATAGCAATAAACAACTAGAAACTCAGAGAATACCAGAAAACAACTAGTAGTAGTCACAAAAACATGTCAATAGCACTTACTATGTTATTGTAGACACACAGATATATCCAGCAGAGATCAACGAAGACCAAAAAGGGACATCAGAGGCATACAAGTACTTCAATACGCACCAAAGAGCTACATCGAGGTCAAAGGAGGGGTGTAGGGGTGCTGGAGAAGTCGGAGGTGGTCGGCAATGTCTCAGGAGACACCGACGAGACACGACGAGGCCTCTGGGGACGTCGACGAGGCATGACGAGGCCTCAGGGAACGTCGACGAGGCACAACGTGGCCTCGGGGACATCCACGAGGCATGGCGATGCCTCGGGAGTCGCCGACGAGGCAAGTCGAGACCTATGGAGTCGCCGACGAGGCAAGTCGAGGCCTTGGGGGTCGACATCGAGAGGCGGGGAGTCGTCGACGAGGTTCTAGAGTCGAAGAGGCAAGATGAGGCTTCAGGAGTCAACATCGAGAGGCGGGAAGGCTTCGCGAGGCGAGGACGACGGTTGGAGATGGTGTGCGAGGTGAAGGTGGTGCTCGGGGAGGTTTTGGGTTGCGGTGGTGGTGGTGAAGAAGAGATAGAGAGGAAGAGAATGACGGGTTAGGGTTAGGGTTGCTCTGATACCATGTAGAATACCATAAGCCCTTGATTCATTGTATATTAGAGACTAAGCACACGCATATATAGACAATATAATAGATGGATATGGGTATTGGGCTAAAGCCCAATAACCCAATATCTAAGTACTAAATAGTCCAACATCGGAAAAGGAAAAATAGAAATAATATTGCTAGAGTGGCGATACAAGGGAGCGAGACAGAGTCTTTCAAAATCTGATCGTAATGAGTGATACGGATCAAAGTGCTGACATGAAATGCCACTACCAACTCATGTAAATATCACACATGGGTAATATCATTAAAAAAACACTAAGTAGGTCAAAGATGATGATAGTGGAGGAATCTACTCGGGTAGCAAGCTCTAGTAAAATTCTAGGAGTTAAGGTTTTAATATATTTAATCCAATTTAATAATTTAATTAAATCCAAGTTATGGCTCAAAACCAATATAAAAAACAGATTTACTAAGATAAAGAGCTTAATCTAATATGATATGGTTTATTGCATTGGATTCAACTAAATACTAAAAGAGATTAACCATTCAACCGCTAAATGCTATTATTAATTTTTTTAATTGATTAGATTTTTAGAGTGGATCTAAATAATAATAATTTTTAGCTTTTAACTAAGGTTGTTGGGTTTGAAAATTATGACCATTAAATGATGATTATTTTGATTACTAATGGAATAAGTCAGAGTTTCAACTTTTGATACTTCAGGTCTCTTATATTAGTCATTATTAGCTAATATCGGTGGTATCACCTAGGTCGTATCAACATCGATAAACTCTGATATAATATAACCAATACATATTAGTACCAACCGATATTTCAAATCGTTAATTAAAGAAATTATTAGGAACTTATATCCTAAAACTCCTTTATCATGAAGAGGAATGATTACAAAAGCTCACTTGCAATTATTGACTTGGATAAGTTTGCCTTTCTTGCTTTTATTTCTTGATTCAACCTATGGATTTCAACACTTTTGAAATCCATGCTTATATTAACGTTGATGTAATCATGCTTATAAACTAAAGGAAGTGTAGAGTACAATCTTATAATGCACAGTTTATGGGGCTGCATGCATACATGGGCTACATATATGTATTTTCCAGCTAGAATGTATGCTTTAACAAATATTTCAGGTCCACAAAAAACTTTTATGTACATTTAGTATTGCGCCCACATATACCAGCAAATTTTATCTTGCAGGCGGGAATCAGGTTATATTTTGGACCGGATACCCAACCCGCTTAACATAAGTAGCCACCCCAACCTACCTAAATTCTAATCCCTTCTCTTTTCCCATTCAACAAGGTTTGAAATATGTGTACAATCGATGCGGTTATTGCTGATCCAATACCTATGTGTACAACTGATGCCGTTATCGCTGATCCGAAGGAGACGATTCGGATATCATTGAGATGGAACGACCAATTTTTTCTGATATTGCCAATTCTGATACCAAAAGCCTAACAGGTGTTAGTTTTCAAACCTTGCCATTCTGAGTCATTGCCATCCTCTTTCATTTGTAAGGTTCTCACCCCTTTTCCCTAACTTTACCAGTGACTCCTCTAGTGCAGCGGTAGTTTTTCTGGCAAAAAGTTGAATGGATAGGACTGGATCCTCATTTTTTTCATAATGTATGTTGATACAATTTTTTGGATTTTATTATGAATTTTGATATCTTATATTGTTGTCCTTTTTTCCCCTACTCTTCACTTATTATTTTGTTTCCTTTCCCTTTGTTTGACAATATCTTTTCCCTCTTTGTAGTGATGTTCTTGTCCCACTCTCTCTGACTTCATCCCCCGCGCCACCCCCCCCCCCCCCCCCCCACCAAAAAAAAAAAAAAAAAAAAAAAAAAAAAAAAAAAAAAAAAAAAAAAAAAAAAAGAAAAGGAAAAAAAGTTTTCCATATTTTTTCTGATTTTCTGAATCTTCTAATATTTTTTATTTTTCCCAAAGAAGGGGGGAAAAAAAACCCACATACATTGCCGTATATGGGGTGTGTGCCAGAACCTCATGCTAGTGCATACTGGATTCTATAACATTGGTAAAGCAGTAACATATATCCCATAAAGTTGACAGAACTTGAAGCATACTGACTTGATGTAGGCTAAAGTAATTCCTTTTGAAGTCAACTTTTTCATATTTGAACAATTAATAGAACACTTAATATTGGATGATGTTGTATCATATATTGTTGTCCTTTTCTCTCATCTCTGCCGTGCTTCATTAGCTGATATGCAACAATAAAAATTTCTGTAAGATAACTGTTTGAGTAAAAACTTACAAAGAAAAATACAGAGTTTAGAAACATGCTAGGTTCTCAATGCTTCCGCTATAGCAAGTGGCTATGCGGGCCGTCATTTACAAGGAGAGACTGCGATGGAAGTGTTAGTTTACAAAAACAAGTTAAAAGTTCTTCTCAGTTTTAGAAAAAGAAAATAAAAGAGTTAAGAAGATGATGATGGTGTTGATATTTCAAAAGAAAGGGAAAGCTAAGTTAAAAAGAAAGAAGAAATAGTTGGTTTTTAGAATGTGTTGCTAAACTAAGAAATAAAAAGAAATAAAAACTAAAGAATACTTACTTCTTCGGCGCTTGCTTACCTTTAATTCGTTGTAATGACTTACCTTGACTTGAAGGCGATCAAAGCATGACATATAGGATCTTTCCCATTCCGAATCTAAACTATGAATTAAAAGTGTAAGCAGAAAATAAAATGAAAATGGTTATCCATCACCATAAGCCATCAATGACACTTCCAAGGGCTAGGTATATTCGAGGCTATCAGACTCATTTGGATTTACAAGCACCTCAGAGGAAAGCAAAATAGAAACACGAAAAGAATAACATAAATACGACTTTGATTCAATTAAGTAACAATAAAAGAAAGGAAGAAATTTACACTGGTGTCATTTCTCAATATAGCCTTCACTCTTTTTCTCTTATGAAACTCTTCTCTCATCTAAGTTACATAAAGAAATGAAAAATTATATTAAAAGATAAACAAAAACCTAAGTTAAATCTAAAGCATAAGCCTAATCCTAACTTTCTGCTGGAGTGGTGACCATTTGTTTTCGGATTTGCAGGTATTTATAGGAGAATATGGATAAGGGTGAGCGCACGAAGATAGGGAGAGCGAATGATCCCCCAGATTCCTTTAGATTGCTGCGGATCCGCGACCTTAATATGGCCGTTAGGCCAGATCCAAGGGTCCGGGGTCTTCATTCATTCTGATATATCCTTTTATCCTTTTGATTTCTCCGTTTTAGCTCTGAATTTTGTGATATCCTCGTTGATCCTCATCTAACCAAATGGAGCTTCAAACACCCGTTTTTAATTGATATTTAACTGGTTTTATCTTATCTGATATAGATAGAATGGCTTCTAAAACCTCTGGATTTGAGTAGATCTTTGTTGATTTGCTTCATCTTTAAATTTATGGATTTAATTTGGATAAACCGGTTCATTTCTATCTTTTCTTCATTAATTACCCTGCATATCACTAGACATGAAAATGAATTAAATAGCAGAGTTTATTATAAAAATAAAGGAAGAAATGTGACACATGTGACACTAAATATGCAATGCACGTGTACAATCACATCCCCGCACCTATCTTTTGCTCGTCCTCGAGTAAAACAAAAAAGCAAAACTAAACTAACTATCCACTTTCATAGGAATCACGATAGCACGTGCAATAAGTCGTTAAAACCTTTAGGTTTTCTCTAGAGGACGAGTTTTGCCTCGTGAAGGTTTTCAGTGAATTACACCACAAAATCCATAAAGAAAGAGAAACAAAGTGTTAGTATTTTAAAAATGCATATTGAAAGAGAATATTTGAAGATTTTTTGCAAAAATTTAAGTAATCTATAAGTTATAGGAAAATCAAAATTTTCATTCTTAAATTTAGTACCTATTCAAAAACTTGTTATCAATCAAGGTAAGAAGTCAAAATGTATTTCTCATTTAGTCTATATTTACCCTGAGTCATATGCACTTTTGTGATCGTGAATATTTGACTCGGGATTCTTCAATTGTAACTCTTATGTCTTAATTTTTACACATTTTTGGTGGTAATATCTCTTAGATCTACTAGGCTTTCTAATTCGCTCATGTAACAAACCATAAGTTGGTGACTCCCAAACCGGACAGTTTTAGGGCGTTGGGTGTTGAAAACACCCTAAGGATTTAAGGACTCGAGCAAACAAGACCACAAAACTAAAGGTTTTTATTTATAGCATGGACCACTTTTAGGCGTGAATACTTTTGCTTTATGAGGCACAAATACCTAGCTTAATCAGAGGATTTTTAATATATATATATATATTTAATGAGGCATAAGAATGTTTGTTTTAGAGCCCTAAGTGTGTAAGTGTATAAAGTATGCATATTGTATCAAAGTAAAAAATTCAAGACTAAATTATTTTTTTCAATTTTTCTTCCTAATCCCTAGAAATCAAACAAATAATCTTACTTTGACCAAGTATAAAAAATCTTAATTATGATTCTCCTACTCCTTAAAATTAACTTAATTTCTTACAAAAAATAAGTCAAAATATTGTTTCTTTTTTCAAAAAATTTTAAAAGCAAATATTTTTTTATATTAAAAGAAAATTTATGTTATGTTAGAATCTTCCCCTACACCTATCTCTGCATTGTTCTCAATGTATGAATGAATGCATATATGCATGAAAAAGAAGAAAGGGAAAGAAAAATGTTACCTCAACGTGATGGTTCCGGTGGTGATCGGATTGGGCCAAGTGTCGCTGCACAATCAAGATAATATGGTGGTTCACGAAACTCACCTTCTATGACCTCTTTTCTATTTACATATTTATAATCCCCATGATGAATAGGATCATGCAAGATTCTAACATGAAATTTATCCCGGTTATATGATAAATATTGGAATATCATCACAGAGTCATTATGGTCTACACCCAGTGTTTTAAATGTCGGATATCGGAAAAATGTCAGATTTTGGATTTCAGAGATATTTCTGGGCCATCTAGTAAATTTCGATCATCATGACGAGTAAAAAATACATATCCTAGATGTCTTAAATAATGTAATTTTAAAATTCTTATCAAGGTTATACATTACACAACTTGTGCAAAACTACATAAATATGCTTAGGATAGGCCTACTTATCGTAACATTTTACATACATTCACTAACCTATTGTAGAAATTTCTTGATTACTATAACTTTTAAGACCAACCAATATATTGAGTTTTTCCCGAAATGTCGGCCGACATATCGGATTTTTTTCGAAATGTCGACCGACATTTTTCAAAACGCCATTTCAAATGAGGGTGAGGATGTCATGGCGGTGAGGGCTTGAAAACGAAATGTCGGAGGGCTTAAAAATGAAATATCGGCCGACATTTTAGAAATGTCGACTGATATTTAAAACTCTGTCTATACCTTGGTCCAACAATAGAATGTGATTTTGTGAAATGGATGTTTGGGCTCTGGAATTAAAGGAAAGGGAGCCAACATTGACTCGGGTATATGACTCAAATCAAATTTAGTTTCAAGAGTTGATTTCGGTTCAAGAGTTGAGTCCAAATCAAAAAATTGAGATTCACATTTTTTTTCAATAATGGAATGTGACTAAAAATAGGTGGTTCATGTTCTAAATCTATAGGTATGAGAATCAATATTGACTCGGGAATTGGGTCCAAATCAGATGAGGATACCGGAGTCAACAATGATTCGAATTTTGGAACTGAATCACAAAATTGAAGATCGAATTCACATTCATGTTAAGTTCAATTTCATTGAAATAGAAACTTGCCAATAATGATTTGGTATTGGTCAAGTTCAAGATAGTGTGATGAAATTGAATCTTAGTTGAAGTTTTCAAGACACCATGATTTTTGGTCCCTATCAATATGACTAGGAAAATCTGAAATAATCAAAGATTGGGTAGGGAGAATTTCCTTATTCTTATACATGTTTTCCAATTGACTAATTCTTTCTTCTAGTCTATCGATGGACTGGGTAAAAGAATTTTGGCCTTGAATCATGTATTCCATATCATTTTCAAAGTCACATGATTCTTCTTGTTGTGGTGAGACTTGAAAAATGGAGTAATGGTCTTGAATTTGGGAATTTTGTGGGATACTTGAATCTGTTGAGTTTCGCAAATGCAAGTTCTCAAGTATGGCTTTCTCACTCCTTTTAATGTCAAATTCTTTTTTTATAGGTTGATCAGAAAAAAGAGTATATGTAGATGATTGTTGGAAAGGTGGTTGATAATATGACTCGGGAAGCTGTATCCCCACTGACTTAGTGAAGAGTGGTGATGATCATTCCAATCTTGTTCATAATACCGAGGTTGGGACATATACTGATTCACATAAGACCAATCTGTCATACTTGATTAAAGTTATGAAATGCCGGGTTGGTGTTATCCGAAAAAAGGTCGGAGTGTAATATGTATTACTAATAAAATTGAAAGAATTGTTGTTATAATTCATGTCACACAAACTGATAAAAACAAATAAAGAAAAACAAACAAATAAACAAGCAAAAAGAAAGAAAAATCTAGCCTATGTTAGGGTAGATCTTAGACCTAGATGACTCATAACTTGTTAGACTGTCCACAGGAGGTATATTGTAGCAATTTGACTACAAGTTAATCGGTTATGTAGGGGCAAAAACTAGTGGGAGGTATCCATGCCTAAGTAATGAGCTTAATTATGCCAAACCATTGTTCTTCGAAGTTTCGCCTTCATTCCCCAACCTTTGACACCGATTTGACTTGTGTCAAACTCTAACATTTTCCCCTTAGGTCAATCTCTTATTGAGCCTCAGATGTCCTTAGGGCTAATGTCTATTCAGCTTTAGTTAGGCTCAAGTTAGTGAGTAAGGAGATGATTTTTGGGCTTAGGAAGGGTAATGACTTCCCCACATTTTCTTGTTTAAGAATATGTCCTTAATCGTTTTAGTGCAAGTGTACAAATATATGGCAAAATAAATACACTTAAGTAATATGTATCACCCAAATTGTTTCCTAAGCTACATGCAATGCACACATACCTTTGCTCCGGCACTTTTCAACAATAATGTAAATTTAAACGTAATTAGACACGTGCCCTAAATGCAAAGTTTAAACCGTTTTTAACGTTAACAAGCAACAAGTTATTGTTGAATTTAAAACAGTATGTAGAGTTAAGTAAAATGAAAAAATAACAGTTGCAGAATGTTAACCTTGCAGTGTGAAAGCACCTGCAAGAAAACACTTTTAGTAGTCCTACTAAAAAGCCGCCAAATGCGGCTTTCGCCACATTTTCGTGGCTTAATAGTATTTCCCTGTGCTCTGCTTTCTTGAACAAAGGCACAGGGCAACATGTAGTGCACTGCAGTAACTAGTTTCTAAAACTCAGCTCCTGTACACAAAAACAGAAAAGAAAATAGTTAACCGTTCAGTAATTTAAAAAAACTTACCGTTCCTTTCTGGCAATGGCGCCAAAATTTGATTTAGTACAAATCTGCACAGAAAAATACAGAGTTTAGAAGATGATGTTGTTGATGTTTCAAAAGAAAGGGAAAGCTAAGTTAAAAAGAAAGAATCAAAAGAAAGAAGAAATAGTTGGTTTTTAGAATTTGTTTCTAAACTAAGAAATAAAAACTAAAGAATACTTACCTCTTCGGTGCTTGCTTTATCTTTGATCCATTGCAACGACTATCTTGGTTTGAAGGCGATCAAAGTATGGCATATAGGATCTTCCTCATTCCCAATCTAAACGATGAATTAAAAGTGCAAGCAAAAAATAAAATGGAAATGGTTATTCATCACCATAAGTCATCAATTGCACTTGTAAGGGCAAGACATATTTGAGGCTATCAGATTCATTTAGATTTACAAGCACCTCAGAAGAAAGAAAACAGAAACACGAAAAGAATAACATAAAATGCAATTTTGATTCAATTAAGTATGAATAAAAGAAAGGAAGAAACTTACACTCGTGTCACTTCTCAATACAATTTTCACTCTCTTTCTCTTATGAAACTCTTCTCTCATCTAAGTTACATAAAGAAAGGGAAAATTACATTAAAAGAAAAACAAATACCTAAGTTAAATCTAAAGCATAAGCCTAATTCTAACTCTGCTGGAGTGTTGCCTATTTGCCTTCAGATTTGCAGGTATTTATGGGAGAATATGGATAAGGGTGAGCGTACGAAGATAGGGGGAGCAAATGCTCCCCCAGATTCCTTTAGATTGTCGCGGATCCGCGGCCTTAATCTGGTCGTTAGGCCAGATTCAAGGGTCCGGGGTCTTCATTTATCCTGATATACCCTTTTTTCCTTTTGATCTCCGTTTGAGCTCCGGATTTTGTGATATCCTCGTTGATCCTCTGCTAATCATATAGATCTTCAAAAATCCATTTTTAATTGATATTTATCTTGTATTATCTTATCTGATATACCAAGTTTTCAGATAGAATGGATTCTAAAACTTCTGGATTTGAGTAGATTTTTATTGATTTGCTTCATCTTTAAATTTATGGATCTAATCTGGATAAACCGCTCTATTTTTTCCTTTATTACCTGCATACCACTAGACATGAAAATGAATTAAATAGCAGAGTTTTATTACAAAAATAAATGAAAAAATGTGACACATGTGACACTAAATATGCAATGCACGTGTACAATTAATAACCAACTACCTGCAAAAGGCATTCATTATTAAAAAAAATTAACAAAACCGACGCACATATACTTGGTTTACAGTGCACCAGTGATTCTACAATAAAATATGGCATCATTTCAATGGAGCAGAGGGTCAAACACTCGTATGAGTAGGGGTGCAACTTGTGTAGCTTGAATCTGGTTCCAGTCCCTGTTTACCATATTTGCATTGGGAAAAAATATTGAGTCCTTCATATTTCAACTGACCCGGCTTGTGATGCCTTCTGAGCAACGCTGTGTCTGAATTCGTGGGCTCAGTCTGAGTTAGATAAAGACTAGGGAGAGGGAGGTGAAGGTGGAGGCGGTGAGTAGAGGCGGAGCAAATGCAAGGTGGAGGTTGAGAGGTGAGGACAGAGGGAAGGAGATAAAGAAGAGCCGGAGGAGATGAAGAAGAGGGGAGGAGTCAGGACGGAGCAGGAGTTTAGGGTTAGGTTTATATAACCTGAAAATTGTAGTCGACTACTGTAACCATAACTTACTTGACTTTTAAATTGTACTTCTTTTTTTTTGGTTTGAATTCAACATAACTTCAATATATAAGTGTTCAAAGTCAGTAAAAGAAATCGAGGAGGTGCGACCCGGGACAGGCATAAGCCCACCGACTTGCACCCTTATGTGAGCATGAGCATCTTTCATCTATAATAAAAACACCCTACTTCCCTTCAAGTCCAATGACATAATTAAGGTTGCTCTCTTCTATTAGAAAACTTGGAATCTAACTCGTGTAATGTGGCACAAAATGTGATTTTGTTTCATATATGCAAGTTTGAGAATGGTTAAATATGAGTACATGATATCTCTCTGTGGTTAAATATAAGTACCAAGATGTGGAACATTACCGATATGTACAACTGATAATGATATTGTGGATATGACTGAGACGATACTGATATTGCTGATATGACTGAGATAGAATGACCTACATTTCTGCTATTTCCAATTTTCGTACGAAAACCTATGTCCAATATCAATAACAATAGTCAGATCTCGAATCTTGATAAATTGATCTCTGCATGAGTGGTTAAACATAAGTATATAATCTCTCTCTCTCTCTCTCTCTCTCTCTCTCTCTCTCTCTCTCACACACACACACACACACACACACACACACACACACACACACACAGAGTTTGTCACTGTTTCGCGTGAGATAAAACATACCTGCTGACTAAACTTCTAGAAACACTGTTCACTTGAAGGAAAGAGTCGCTCTCAATAGACTTTTGCTCATAATAGTCTCTTCACTGCCAATTCTTCTACAGATGAACAGTGTAATTTCGCACGCCCAAGCTACTCTAGGGGCGCTTGTTATGCAACGCTCAACATTCAGCGGTATTGGCTCAAAGCTAACTAATGTTAGCAGTCGTCTTCCTACAGTAAGAAACTATCCTTCTTTCCCATACTAAAGTTTATTCTTTTCATGCGTGGAACTAATACGTCCTTGTTATAATCTTGGCAGGTGAATCACATTCTCTCATCAATCAGAAGAAAGAAATCAATGGATACCATCATCCTCTCGCTTGTTGCGTCTGTTTGTACTTTTCTTATTTTGATTTACTGGTTGTCAAAGTTGGGGGGGGGGGGGGGGGGGGGGGGGGGGGGGGGGACAATCTTCCTTCTGTAGATTTGTGTATCTGTATCTTTTTTTGCTGCTGTTATTATTATTTACATGAAGCTTTTGCAATTAGTCCAAATCCAGCTTTTCTGTTCTTTTCCACCAGAACTCTGTTGTGTTTGGAACTACCCGTTTCTTATATATAGTTCTCATTCTGTTGCTTAGATGCTAGCGCCTCTTGTTGGGCTCTATTATTGAAAGAAGAAGAAGAAAATAATAGTTTTGGCTTTTTTGTTATTTGAATTATTTTGGCGTTGTTCATGCTATATGGACAATTTGTAGTGATCTTTGTATGATCCAATTTTTCTTATGAATGCACTACAACAAGATTTTGTATATAATTGTTGGTGATACTCAAAATTCGGGTTCTCATATAGCAGAATGAACAGACTGTTCTGCTTGTTGCTGTGTTCCATCTATTGGATGTGCTGCAGTTCCTAGTAAATTGTTTCACTACCATTTGTTCCTTGTATCATATACTCTGATATACATTAGATACAGGAAGCCCTCTGTAATCTAATCATTGTACAGTGAAGTTTGATTTGCATATTGAAGGTGCCAAGTTAAAGTTAGATTATTAGGGTCTGTTTGGTAAGTTTTCTAAATTGTTGTTTATTTTAAATTTAGTTATAGGTTTACAAACTTGCAAACTAGAGTTTGTAAACCTCAAACTGTAATTTTCTAGGCTGTAGTTTCACTAGCCAAATAGATTTTGAAGTTAAAGAAAATCCACTCTAATTGGATTTTTCCCCCCCTTTCTAAACTCCAGTTAGAACAAAATTTTGGAGAATCTGTAGTTTAGTAAACTATGAACATTAGTCAAATGGATATATGAGTCTGGCTTTTTGGAGTTAGAAGATTTAACTCTAGAAAACTATGGTTTAGAGAACTTAACCTTGAAGCTAAACATACCCTTAATGGATTGGAAAGGGACTACAGCAACAAAATTGCGGCGTGGATTGGACATGAAGTGATTAGAATCCCCATCATCTCTTATACCTTGTCAAAGTCTTCAAACCTGCGCTCGAGTGGGGTTGAAGATGATCAGCAGTTCAACGTTTGCTCTGTTCTCGCGCACTAACTTGGATAGAGCGTTTCCTCGTGTGTGTTGATGATGTTTGAGGGAGTTGATTGATGGATGCCAGGTTTGCTAACATTGTGTAGGGGTGTGGACAATCTCTTTTTTATGCCAACTACATCTGTTCATGAATATTCTTTGTGTTCATCATTGATGATTGGATATCTTATAGGACTCAAGAGAATGAGGTGAGATCCTGCCATGATGCCAACACAATCCAAATGAACAGTGGTGCAGATGAGAAAGGGGTGTGTGTGTGCAAGCATAAATTTAGAACCATAATCTAACATGAAAAAGATGGGCATATGACAAATAATTATGCTACAGTTATCTATTTATGAAAGAGTAGTTAAGTATATTATTTTGCACTAAGGTATCAGCAAACAAGTGCTTCATTCATATCAAGCCTGCAAACAAGAAACAATAATGTCAGCTGTCAGTGTAACACTCATAGCTAGTAGCTTAGCTTAGTTTAAAACCTGATTAACTCTAAATTAGCTTGGTCAAGTTGGCAAGTTTTTATGTCAAAATACTACAGAAACAGTCCTTATTTTAATCAAACAAGAAATCCTATGATGCAAACCTTATAATAGATTGTGATATGATTAGTCTTTCTCTTATCAGGATATGAATAGTTTCGTTTGCACGTGCTAGTTAAAAATTAGAGTAGGTGAAAACACGAGCAAATGTTATTAAACTAATGATACGAGCATAATTAATTTATGAAAAGAACGATACAACTCATGCTGGCATCTTGACAAAGCATAATATGTATTTTAGTTTGCAATGTAGAATAAATATATAAAATCTCAAGAAAGTTGGATGTGACAACATGACACTGCGATGCGATTGAATATTGTAGAATTATTTTTATGTTCTATCAAACAATAGTTATCCATACAATCATTGTTCTTTTATATCCTTAAAGAAACCATACAAACTATATAAAAGCATCTACACAACAAACTCGAATGCAAATCATGTCATTCATGCCTTAGATTATTATACTTTTTTTTATGGAAGACGTTATTTTAGGAACCAACGGGTATTTACTATACATCCGAGTATCTGATACATACAGATACATACATACACAGTTACATCTGTTTTATTAAGTATCTGTGCAACATAAGCCTTCACCTAAAAACTCTGTAGACATTGACCTAGAAGATGCGAAACCTGTTTTGCATCAAGATTAATTCTATTTATTTATCGAATAAAATTCCCAATCCTGAAGGCTCCACATTGAGTGTATCCTTGAGAATAAATGCAGTACATGTTCTTGCCTAACTCCAATTTTCAACCAGAGTAACTAACCCCTAGTTGATAGGGACTAGCTTCAAGAGTTGTGGGCTCTTTTATTATCCAAATCTCTGCCTCCTTTTTGAAGAGCCAGAGTGCTTTTCTATGTAGAGGAACAAATGTAGACACTTGGATTCTCCACAATACATTGACTCTTTGGTGTTTGGTTGCAAGGAAGTGGGTGGAAGTAAGGAAGGAAATGAGGAAGTATAATTGCCCATTTCTCTATCTATCCAAACACCAGAAAAGGAAATAAGAAACCCTTTTTTCTTTTCTCTTTCTCTTTTACACAACCATTTCCTCACTTTCAGAGTGCTACAGTTAATTTTGTGGTCATGTAAATCTCATTTGTAATAAATTGTAACACAAAACAGTTAATTTTTTGATCATATAAATCTCACTTGTATTCTAATTACAGTCCATTTTTTATTCTTAATTAATTTTATTTTAATATTACTTTGTGGTCAACTTTTCTACTTCACTTTCACATTATCATCCAAACACCGGAAAAGACATAACATTTTCCAAACCACACTTCCTAATAACATCCAAACACCGGAAAACTTACTAATCAATTCTCAAGTTCCAAAAGGAACTAATACCACTTCTTCACTTCTTCACTTCCTCACTTCCACCCTTAACAAAGCAGGCCCAAAACTCAAATTGACTATCTCCAGCATGGGATCTCTAAAGCACTAGAAGCAACTCATAGCCAATTATGTCGTATTCCCTCTTTGTAGTGGTAGTGGACTAAAGCTTGGGGGAAAGGAAATGCTAAGCTTTATCTCAAAGGAGAAGCTGCAGCTGCTAGACTCTGAAGCTATATTGCCACCTACTTGTCAGCCGCAACTTGAGCATCTCCTGTTGATGTGTAGAGTACTTTAGCGCGATTCGCTTGTATGGGTGTGTATGTATGTACGACATTGGATCAGTATGTATCAAATCTCCGTATACAGTTGGAGTGCTACAATTTCACGGAGTCGTGTTGAGAGGGTGCTTGAATGTTAGCTCTCTTGAGCTAAACTTAGAATCAGATGCAGATATCAATCACAGAGTTAATGAATATGATCGTTTGTTAACCGATAATACTTTCTAACACCTGCTATAAAAAATACCTGCTTAGTTTAGTTCATCATATGTACCACTTACAAAATATTTAAAACATATATATGCAGTATATAGTATCTATGTCCATGTGTAAGGCAATAAAATTCAAACTTTACTCACATCTTGTTGTGTAATTTGATATTAGATGTAATTGTATGCGCAGGTCTGAATTGCTCTTGTTGATAAAATTTCAACAACAACAATTAGAAAGAGCATGAAGATCTATAGAAGGAAAAAGAAAAAGCCAACTTTATTTTGACACTATGTTGTTGACTATATTATATACGATAAGGTGAGAAGTTTAAGCATAATTTTTTTTTTTTTTAAATTTAAGGTCAGGACTATTTAAGAAGAATATTTGCTATGTGGATAACATTTTTTTTTATGAATTTTCTAAGCTCCTTCAATATGAAACAAGCTGCATAAGGAATTATACTAGCACAAAAATAAAACTACAAACAAATGTTTCTTTAACAATCCCTTTGAGCCTTTGCTGTTCATTGTAACTCTGTTAGAAGAACCTTGTGCATAGTATCTTGAAGACAAACTAATATGTGTAACAGTGTTGAGAAAGTTTTTTATTTGTGAACTTGCTAATTTTCAAGCATCATCAGAGGGCAACTCTTTCCTAGCTCCATCATATATTTTACCAAACTTAAGCTCTGGTTATTTTATTTACTTATTTTTGTTTGTATCATTATTTTTGTTTTTTTAGCTTGACATATGCTTCTAGCAATAACTATCTAATGGTTTCGACACTGACCATAAAATTAAATTTAATATACCTATAGGAAGGCCCATTTTGCAAGTTGTAGGTGAACATGTTGTGTTTGGCTCAAGATTTTTTGCTTGATGAGGGCCATACCAATTAATAAATCAGACAAACTTGAGCCTATGATTGAATCTTCCATTTGGTAATCAGTTAGTGACAACGAAACAAGTTGATTTACTATTTCTCCAAAAAAAAAAAAGCAAGTTGAGTACTTAAATTACATCATCATATGTCAAAACTATGTAAACAACTATATCATCATTGTGGTGATCATCACTGTGCTAGGAAATTAAAAGGCCCTAATTCTATCTGCTCTGATAATGTTATTAATGTTTAGGATATTTCACACATATGTCTTTGTATATATATTTTAGAAATTATATATGTCATCTTGCATTTGTATATTTTTCTATTGACCTAGTGTTTTCTGTTGTCAATCAAAAATCAAAGTAGTGTTGAAGTTTAGTGAATTAAATTATATTTAACTTAAATCTTGCAATTCAAGACAAACTAGTCTCAGTTAATTCTTAGCCATGTAGAAGTAAGCACATGGTATTGAATTTATATATTGTTAGGGTCTGATTTAATCCAGTAGCTAGCATGGGTATTTGACCACCAAGAAAGCACTAGGAAGTATAAGAGAGGATATTGATTCTGTAAATTTAAAACATTAACTGAATTTCATGAAGTTTTGTCTTTGATTTGCTTCTTTTGTTAAGTGCTTGTTAACATATATAAGAGTATATATGCAAAGTATGTAAGGCTAGCAAATCTGCAAAAGGAGTGAAATAAACACGTGTACACACACACACACACAAGTTTTGTTATGAATTATTTTATTAAAATTTGTCATTAATTTGCCTTTTTGTTTGTTTGTGCTTGTTAATATATATAAAGGAATATATGCAAATTATATAAGTATAATTTTAGCAAATCTGCAAAGGAGGGAAATGCACACGCACACACATATGTATAAGTTTTTGTCATGAACTATTTCATTAAGCTTTTTCATTAATTTTCTTCTATTGTTAAGTGCTAGTTAACATATATAAGCTTAAATATGCACAGTGTATAAGGTTAGAAAATCTTCAAAGGAGTGAAATACACCCACATTTACATGCACACGCGCACACACATAAGTTTTGTCATGAACTATTTCATTAAGTTTTTTCATTAATTTTCTTCTTCTGATAAGTGCTTGTTAACACATATAAGCAAATATATGCACAATGTATAAGGATAGAAATGTTCAAAGAAGTGAAATACACGCAAACCTACACGCACACGCACACACATACATATAACTTTTATATGAACTATTTCATTAATTTTCTTTTTTTGTTAAGTGCTTGTTAACATATAAAAGGATATATATGCAAAATATAAGGTTAACAAATTTTCAAAGGAGTGAAATACATGCACGCGCACCGAGCAGATAAGTTTTCTCAAGAACTATTTCATTAATTTTTTTGTTAAGTGTTTGTTAACATGTATAAGCATATATATATGGACAATATAAGGTTAGCAAATCTTCAAAGGAGTGAAATACACGCACACATACACGTACATATACATGCACATGAACACGAATAACTTTTGTCATGAACTATTTCATTAATTTTCTTTTTTTGTTAAGTTTTGTTAACATAAAAAAGGATACATACATTCATTATATATATATATATATATATATATATATATATATATATATATATATATATATATATATATATATATAGTGAGAGAGAGAGAGAGAAACTTGTGTCCTTCCAAAAGGATTTGAGTCTGAATCCTTCTCACCCAAATTCAATTCATCGACATTCGAATACAAAATTCACTTTGTTGAAATTGATCTATATTATTTCAAGTATATATAAACCAAAAATCAAGTATTTTGAATACTTTTTGCCCATGCATCAAATAGGAAGAAAACGGACGGCCTAAATAGTGAGTTAATTAGTTTAACGGTGTAGAACATTTAAAACCTAATAAAAATTAGTTTGTAGGGGTTTTTAAATGTTTAGATCATAATGAAATGGTCAGATTGAGAATTTGTATGTCTAAAGATATAGATCTAACCAACTCACTACTTTCGGCCGTCCATTTTGCGCCGCTTGATGGATGAGCAAAAAGTATTCAAAACACTTGATTTTTGATTTATAGATACTTGAAATAATATAGATCAACTTTAACGGAGTGGATCTCATTCGAATGTCGGAGGGTTGAATTTGAGTGAGGAGAATTCGGGTTCAAATCCTTTTGAAAGGACACAAGTCTCTCTCTCTCTCTCTCTCTATACACACACACACACACATACACACACACATATTTGTGTCCTTTCAAAAGGATTTGAGACGGAATCCTTCCCATTCAAATACAAACATCCGACGTTCGAATACAAGATCCACTCCGTTGAAGTTGATCTATATTATTTCAAGTATCTATAAACCAAAAATCAAGTGTTTTGAATATTTTTTGCCCATGCATCAAGTAGAGAAAAAACGGACGACCTAAATAGTGAGTTGGTTAGTTTAACAGTGTAAAACATTTGAAAACCTAATAAAAATTGATTTGTAGGGGTTTTTAAATATGTAGTGTAGATCATAATCAAATGGCCGGATCGAGAATTTGTTTGTCTAAAGGCATAGATCTAATCAACTCACTACTTTCAGCTGTCTATTTTGCGCTGCTTGATGAATGGACAAAAAGTATTCAAAACACTTGATTTTAGGTTTATAGATACTTGAAATAATATAGATCAATTTTAACGGAGTGGATCTTATATTCGAATATCAGAGGGTTGTATTTGAGTTGGAAGAATTCAGGCTTAAATCCTTTTTAAGGACACGAGTCTCTCTCTCTCTCTCTATATATGTGTGTAAAATATAAGGTTAACAAATCTTAAAAGGAGTGAACTATACGCATAAGCACGCACATATACAAGTTTTGTCATGAATTATTTCATTAATTTCTTTTTTTGTTAAGTGCTTGTTATATATGCAAAAAATAAGGTTAGCAAATCTTCAAAGGAGTGAAATACACACACATGCAGACAACACGCACGCACAAACATGTAAGTTTGTCATGAACTATTTCATCAACTTTTTTCGTTAATTTTCTTTTTTTGTTAAGTGCTTGTTAACATATACAAGGATATATATGCAAAATATAAGGTTAGCAAATTTCTAAAGGAGTGGAATACACATACACACGCGCACATCATGCATATATATAAGTTTTGTCATGAACTATTTCATTAATTTTTTTCCATTTATATTTTTCTCTCAAGTACTATTTAACATATATAAGTATTCATATGCAAAGTGTATAAGGTTAGAAAATTTCAAAAGAAGTGAAATACACACGCGCACACGCACACGCACACGCACACCATATATAAGTTTTATTATGAACTATTTCATTAAGGTTTTTCATTAATTTTCTTATTTTGTTAAGTGCTTGCTAACATATATAAGGATATATATGCAAAATATATAAGGTAAAAAATTGTATAACTTTCTTTTTACAACACTAATATACTGTATTTAAATAATATTGCCCTGACACTGAACTCAACCCATGCCATGTCTCTAAAATGAAACAAAAAAAATAAAAAATTTAAATTTAAACCTGAATCCCAATATGTAAATCACCTAGAGGGGGGGTGAATAGGTGATAATGCTAATTTATAAATTAGATGCGCTAAATGCGGAAGCTTAAAACAAATTTGCAACACACTTAATACAACACACAAGTGTAGCCGAATTCCCCATGAAGGGCTCTGGACTAACTCCTCTTGATTCCCCTAGATATGGGTTGAGGTGCTATATGAAGCTCTTATGGTTAAGTATAAGTGAGGCACACACACAAGCAAACCAAGCATATAATGAATAAGCAATATGAATCAATGTAAGGACAACACAAGCAAATAGATATGAATGATATGAATGATGCTTTGCATAAATAAAAGAGAGAGAGTTTAGAGACAAGTGGAAAATAAAAGAGAGAGAGTTTAGAGACAAGTGGATCAAACACAAACACAATGATATATTCCGAGGTTCGAGCCCCTAGCTCTATGTCCCCGCCTTCACCGAGAAGGATTTCTAATCCACTATCTTGTCCACCGAGGACTCCCACCGAGGGAACCTTCACCGAGAAGAATTTTTACAACAAGGGAGTACCGAACTCCTCTCTCAAACACCGCCTCACAACCGAGGGGTAGGCCCGTATCCAAACAACAACCAATCACCTCTACCGAAGAGGGTATACAAACCAAACTCCACCTCTCACTAGAGGGAGCAAACCACAAGCCTCAACCTCTACCAAAGAGGGAGCAAACACCAACCCAATACAACAACCTCAACCTCTACCAAAGAGGGAGCAATACAAGAAATCAAGGGTTTACAACAAGTGGTATGTCTCAACCACAAATCTCTTTCCTTTTTCCACAAACAAAGATCCTAAATAGAATAGGATAGAAGATAAGCTCAAGTGTGAAAAAATAGGTGTTTGGAAAATAAAAACTCAAAGAAAAATACTTGGGAAAACTCTTGTAAAAGATAGAAAATGAAAACCAAGACAAATCTCCCAAAATACTCTTTTCTTGATTTTTTTCAAAAACCTAAAACAAAATAAAGATAGATCTTTTTGGCACTTAAACTCTTTTGAAAACTTGTTTAAAACACTTGTATATCAGAGAAATTTTGGCTCTTAAAATCATGTCAAAAACCCTAAAGAGATGGGGTATTTATAGCCCAAACAGAAAACTAGCCGTTAGGCTGATCTGGCAGCCTGACAGGCTTGCGGTCGACCGCCCGGTCGACCGCCAACGGTCAGAAATATGACCGTTGGGGCATCCGGTCGACCGTCCGGCCGACCGCCCAGATACAGAGAGCAAAACTCTCTGGTCCGGTCGACCGGTCGGTCGGCCGGCCCACTGTGCTGCCAGACGTGCACAGCTCTGTGCACGTCGGTCGACCGCAAGGTCGACCGACCCTTGATTCGGTCGACCGTGCAGTCGGCCGACCTGGCCTGTCAGCCACTGTCCTGGGTCAGAAACTGGGGTTAAAATTATTTTTAAAAAAATCTTTTATCTCTTCTAAAAATCCCAAAAATAGTTTTATCATTTTGCATTGATACATAAACATGTGATAAAAAGTTTAGCTCAAATATCAAGCATATGAAACTATTTTTGTGTCTTAACATTTTTACCAAAAATCAAAACTTGTATTTTATTAAACTTTGATTTTTTCAATAGGAAATCTGATTTTTCCTAAAACTCATGAATAGGCATTTCAAAATAAGTTTGTTTAAGATATGAAACATGTATGTATATTGAACACATCTAATATGCATAAAAACCAAGTAAACTTATTTTGATCAATTTATTCATGAAAACCAAATCCAAAACATAAAACTTGTGTGTGTTGTGCACTTGAGCATATCAACTCTACTAAGCTTTACACATGGATCTAAAACACACTAAACTCTATGATACCTAAGTCTTCTTGACGATCTTCATCTTCAAGTCGACTCGGTCCAAACACCGTGATCCAACAGCATGGCTATGTATGATCTTGATGCTCGGCCCTGGAATCACCATGTGAAGGCTTCTAAACTCCTCTTTTTGAAGCAATCACCAATTAATATCTTACTAAATGATCTGAAACTAAAATCACAAGATTATTAGTTGTAACGCCCCGATCCCGCAGGTACGGGAACGTTATGGCGACGTACATACGCGAGGTGAAAACACACTCACGAGTACGTTAAGCCTCAGTACAGGATATAACTTCCATATACACATGAGTTCCAGCATGAAATAAGTACAAGAATACCTGCAGAAGAGGTTAGCGATCATAACAGATATGAAAAAGAGGGACAAATAAGATAACAGAAATAAATCACTAAAATACTTATGAATAGTCCTGATGAGGAATCTCCCATGTGACTCCAAGGCACTCTCTGAAGCTATAGTAACTCGGATCTCCAACCTGGGCATGCAAACCCAGGGTCGTCAGAAAGCGACCTAGTGAGTGGTAAAATGAAGGAGGTAGTAATACATACAATAGTAATACAAGCACGATACTAATATAATACATGATGGTGTACTAGTGATACTATATAATAAGTATATAATAAGTCGTAGAAAAATATAATCATGTCATAGTTGAATACCAGCACTACCTAGCATGTTATCATCGGGTCATGTCTACAGTAATCACTACAGTTGTATCCATGTTATATAGTCAATAAGGTTGTCTAGTGGTGACGTGATAGACGTGATAGAAATGAACATGCAGATGGGTAAATGCAATATAACCATAATGTGATGCTGTGCATAGACAATAATCATGTCTGCAAGGTATACAGCAAATGTCTGCAAGGTATACAACAAACATAATATATGCAATGCAAAGTATATCTATACAGGAGTAGGATGCTACCACAGCAAGTATAATATGTACCAGGGTAACAAAGTATACACGCAACATGAGAGCGGAGAAAGTATCAGGAACAGTAACAAGTACAATGAAACAATAGTATACATGTATCAGGCAAGTCATGATATTTAGACAATAGTAGCAATCAGTACCACCTGGTATTTTAATCAATCTCTTCCAGTGTCCCATACCACTGTCAGTTCATACTGGAGCCCGCACTCCAGTCGAACCCATCCAGACATGGCCTACGGGTACCATTATCCAAACGAGAGAGTGATCAAATAACACGTGTTCCCGACGTCACTATTGTGTATACTGTTTTATTATGTTAATTGAAAACCGATGGTCGAAGAGTTCTTATCGGGTAAGTGTATCCGTGCATACCCGGGATCGCGGCCTTTATCAAACCCCTAGCTGCTAAGACCAGGGCCCTCCACTAAGAGGGGAACAATAATCAAGTAACGAGAGCTCATGGAGCAATTGGTAGGTAGCACTACCGTCCCCTGCAGTGGGAGAACAATATGGATCCAGTACATCACCCGATAAGATCTAATCAACCGTCGAGTCTCCCCCATACCCAGTTAAATTTATGATCTGATATGTCAAGTATACAATGAATAAATACAGTACATGATACGGGTAACATGATAACTGGACCAGAGCTCTGTTGATAGCGTAGAACAATATAACGAGAAACAGAAACAATATAACAGGAACAATATAACGGGAAACGGGAACAATAGATGTGGGATTCCACATATCGCATATCAACAGCTCTCATGTCCATTAACGGGAATATCCATATCAGTAACAGGAAACAATCATATAACATGAATATGGTAACATGGCACAATCATACATGTAATATGAACGGGGATAACCTGGAACAATCATACATGCAATAGGTACAAGGATTCATATGATAAGAATGGATAAACCATGCATGCATGAGTAACAGTGATATGACGAGCATCTATGTAATGATGATAGAAATATAGGAACTGACTGTATCCAGTGACCTGATGTACCCGTGTGTCCGTGGAACATATAGGTGTTGCAAGAATCCGTGTAACAGTAACCATAACATACAATAGCAAGACCGGTGTATCCATATCTCAGTAATGCACAAACATGCAGTGATCGTGTCGTGAATCTCAATAACTAGGTCGTGGTGAGACATGTACAGGAGGCTACATAAGATTCTGATATCCAGGGTAACTGATATCTACATGCAAGACGGTGGTCAGTATACCAGTGGGTCGGTAAAGGTGACAGTGGACTAGTGATATTATCTCGTATCATGGAGGATGCATGTATTAGGGTACTTGTAGCAGTATTGTGTAACTACGCGCATATCAATGTATATGTAGCCGTAGTGTGTAACCATAATCATTATCCATGCAGTGACATTGTCTAGCGATCCTCGAGTTGATCGTCTATCACTTATTCTCACATTAACATATTATACCGATTCTTATTACAATGTTTTAGGAAGGAACATTTCTAGTGCTAATTCCATAATGACGATTTCGTAATTAAAGCAATCAAAAAAACATGAATAAATAACTATAATTTATAAAAGGAAAACACTCACAAACTGGCCAGGGGAAAGTAGCTCTCTTTCCCACGATCGCAACGGATCCAGAATCGTCCAAATCGGAGTCCGGATGCTCCCGATATCGCCCGAACGCTAAAAGTAACGGAAATGGGTTAAATATGTAAATAAAAAGAATTCAAATGCAATTAACAAATTGAATCAGGGGGTTTTCTGTAAATTTACCTTTAATGGGTTTCGGATGCGGGTAGCTGGGTTAACGGGTCGGGTGTAGATCCAAACCCAAACCCATCACTTAAACTTTATCGGGTCGGGTTGAAAACCCAACCCCCCAATATTGTTATTGGGTTCGGGTTATACCCGAACCCAATAATACTCCAACAGCAGCAGCAGCTCTTGCTGCTGCTGCGCGAGCAGGCCGGCCAACCCTGCTGGCCGGCGGCAAGAGGGGGCCCGCCGGCGGCGGTCCCGGCCGCCGGCGGTGCGGCGGTGGTTCAGGTCGCGGGCCTCGCGCGGGAGAGAGAGAGCGAGATAGAGAGAGGAGAGGGAGAAAAGGAGAGGGAGAGAAGGGGGCAGGGCTGCGGGGGCAGCGGCTGCCCAGGCCGCCAGGCCGACGGCCGCCCAGGCCGGCGGCGGTGTTCAAGCCGCCGGCGGTGGTCCGCGGGCCGCGCGGGGCCGAGCACAGAACGAGGGAGAGAGAACGGAGAAGGAGGAGAGAGAGAGAGAAAAGGGAGAGAAGTGGGGGGGGGCTGCGGCTGGCGGCGGCCAGCCCCGCCGGCGTCTCGCCACCGCTGGCGGCTCCGCCCAGCCGGCAGTGCTACCAGAGGATGAGAGAGAAGGAAAGAGGGATCTGGAGAGAGAGATTTAGAGAGGGGAAGATTTTATAGGTGAGAGAGAGAGGGAGAGAGGCGGTGGAGGAAGAGTGTGGAAGAAGCCAGAGAAGAGAAGAGAAAGGAAAGAAAAGAAAAAGAAAATAAGTTTAAAAGAATAATTTAATAATATTTTAATATGGTCAAAAATTAACTAGCTCCGAACGATGCCCAAAAATTACAGAAAATAGAGAATATTATCTTGAGACGTAATATGAAAGCGGTTTGCAGAAACGCGGTCTGGTTTGTACATGAAAAATCCTGGAAGATGTCGCCGGTACCGGGCAACACCGGTTTGGCCGGATTTTCGATAAATTTAGAAAAATTTCCAAAAATACCCTAACGTAGAAAATATGATTCTAAGACACATGGTGAAAGCGGAATCCCAAATTACAGCTCCATTTGTGAGATAAAAATCATAAAACCGATTCTCGGTATCGGTCGGACACCGATTCGGAGATTTTCCAAAATAATCCAGAAAAATTTCAGAAAATCCTGAAAAATCTAAAATATTAGAAACTGATTTTTGAAACTGAAATCAGCTCAATCGGACTACTATGGAGGTCAAATCAATTTTGTACGTCGTATCGCGTACTGATACGGTGATACGTACACCAGGGATCAGGGGGTTACATTAGTAAACATAACTACATGAGTTAATCATCATCAAAACTAGAGAGGAAGGCCTCCGGGCCAACAATCTCCCCTTTTTGATGATGACAAAACTCATGGAGTTATATATGCAAGGATTAAAGTTAAGCTTCAAAGAAGCTCCCCCTTAACTCATGCATAAACAAATAAACATAAATATGCAATGATATATATGAAACATGAAACATGCATAGATATGTATAAACAATAAAAAGGCTTTAGATACACAATGAAATGTTCAAAAACAAAACATGCTCTACATACCAATTAAAATTAAACTAACTTAAACTTAATATATGCAAAACATAAATATGCATATATAAAACTCAAAATCTTTCTCCCCCTTTCGTCAATCATCAACAAAGAGGTAAAAACCAAAACAAAACAAAATTTTCTCCCCTTTTTTTTAATACAAAGAAACAATTATCAATAAGGGGTAAAAGCAAAACTAAATCAATAAATTTTTCTCCCCTTTTTGTTCGAAACAATGAATCAACAAAGGGTTAAATAAAAACAATGCAATAAAAAAAATTAAAAATGAGAACATTGTTTTTATTGTGTTGACCCCTTTTTGTTTAAAACAAAAACAAAAAAACCAAATAGGGGTGACAATCAATTAAGGTACCAATTGAAAATATGTCAAAGTAGCATCTTGATACCAATTAAAAGTAAACATAAATCAATCAACAAATGGTATATGCAATATACATTCATGAAGAAGAAGATGTGAAGCTTCCCTACATAGATACATTACATGAAGGAGGGATGACAAGCCCTAATTCACATAACGTACACTATGCAATGTATAAGAGGAGATGTGAAGCTCCCCCTACACACGTGTACCACATAAAGAAGAGATTGTCAAGTTCTTCAATACAAGATACACTCATCATGAATCTATATGTAGAAGAGATGTTAAGCTCTCCTTGCATATGGGCAATACAAATCAAAACTTTTGACTATTTTCTTTAAAAAATATTTTGATATACCAATTTTAAAACATTCAAATAAACATCTTGATATCAAAAGAGAGTATTTTTCTTTTTAAGTATAAGATATCAATTTAAAATTTTTATTTTCTATCATAAAGCAAGGGAGTGGAAGTACAAATACCAATTGTAAATATGAAAATCGAATTTTCTCCCCCTTTATGAAATACCAACAAAAACAATGCGTAGGCTTGAAATAAGATACCAATTGAAAAGCAATTGAAAACTAATTAATTGAAACAAAATTGAAGCTCAAGCTTAGCATAAACACAAACATATATATATATATATGTATGAAAAATAGATACCAATTGAAATTGATATTCTTGGAATTTAAAAACATTCATACATACAAGCATATATGAGTATACAAAAAAGGTCAAAATTGATACCAATTGAAAGAATTTCAATGATACCAATTGAAATAATAATAATGATCAAGTGTATACATCATATAACTACCACCCAACCATGTTCAAGTTTAAAATGATTTTCAATATAAAGCATACATGAGCATGATCTC
This sequence comes from Agave tequilana, assembly GCA_038442645.1. Lineage (NCBI taxonomy): Eukaryota > Viridiplantae > Streptophyta > Magnoliopsida > Asparagales > Asparagaceae > Agave > Agave tequilana. Next base: position 108,051 of record JAVJIF010033991.1, read on the forward strand.
CCATCCAGCCACCCATGGATGGTAGGGGTTTTCAAAAAAAATAGATTTGAAAAATAAAGTGTGTTTGAAAACTTCTACCAAAATGAAGAATACGAACTAGTTAAATGGAAAACTTGTAAACTAGTACGAAATCCTTCAAGTAAGGAATAAAACAAAATTATTTTTCATGAAACATGAAATCCACATGATAATCAACACTCTAAGCCAATTAAGTATAAATATGACTCATGAAAACAAACACATGAGTAAACAATCAATGTGAGTGTACAAATAAGATGTGAAGATCATAATCATGAAAGATATTCAATTAAGCTCAATATTCCTTGAAACATGAACACATGAAAATCATCAAAATTATTTAATCTTCAAGGTATATGCATGTCCTATACAAATTAAAGTATACATATATATCCAAACACAACGAGTCCATAAAGATATATGCATGAAGGCACGTGGCTCAAAAGGATGTATATGTATAAACAATAATTTGGATAAAATGGACATATACATGAAGTTAAATATAAACACATGGAAACATGAAAAACTAAATTTTCATTAAAACAAATTTCATTTCAAGGTATATGTATGATTTGTCAACACAAAAAGTATACATACATATCCCTAAACACAATTTGAGTCCATAATAAAGATTTGCATGAAAGGCAAATGACTCAAGGGGTATACATGTATATCTTAAAGTTTGGCAAAATAGACATATACATGAAATGAAAACACATGATCATAAAACAAATCCAAAAATGAGAATACAAGTTTAAAATATATGAATCATTAAAACTAGACTATAAGAGCACATCTAATGGGTTCAAATAAGCATTCAAGCTCAAACATATATAGATTTATTTGTGGCCCACTATATGCACAAGTATATACTTAGTCTTAATGAAAACTAACATTTAAACATATATTCAAAGCATGAAGCATAAAATAAGATATGAATCATCATGATAAACATAAACATGATTATTAAGAAAATCCACATGTTATTAAACATATGATAAACATGATAGCTAAACAAATGGTGAGAACACAAAAATAATGGTCCATTATAAACATGGGTGTCTCAAAAGGGCTATACATGCATGTCAATGATCTAATAAATATGGCATTATCATAATAATCTATAAACAATAAAACATGCTATAAACAATGAATATAAAAAGCATGTAAATAAACGGGAGTAAAGGATTGTCACCAAAACCGAAGAAGCAACTCTCCTTGTCTCCAAAACATGGTGGTCCTCTCCACCAAACATCCCTTGAAAGTGATGCATCCAAATGATTTCCATAAAGCTCGGAACGCATCCACTCCAAGATACCTCTACTCTCACGTCATGTGAGAGCCCACACCTACATCAAACATAAGAGGGGTGGTCTTTGGTACCCACAACTTTTTGGGTCCATAGGGGTTAGTACCATTCCTAACCCAAACAAATTTATTTGCTAAATTTGAAACATGTATTCTATCATAACAAAATTTAGTAAGGTGGCCCTTACGTCCACAATGTGTACAAGTGTACACATGAGCATACATAGTGTGATGGTATCCGTGAGGAGCATGTGTATGCCGTGGGGGGTGTGCATGAAAAGATGGAACTTGTTTCTTTCGAAATAAAGTTTCCAAACGTGTATGACCCACTACACATTGGCTCAAAGTGGAGCCCAAACAATCTACTCTCTTCTTCAACAAACAAAAATTATCATTAATCGTAGAAGAAGAGGTACATGCAATAGGTAGACTAGATGAAGAAGGTACACTAGCATGGCAAACATGTGAATCAATCTTATTTTTCAAAACTTCATTTATCTTTAAACAATCATTTAAATCATTTGAAATAGAAATTATTTTGTTTTTCAAAGCAACATTCTCTTTTAAAATAAAATCAATTTTTGAAGACAAGTTTTCATTTTTCTTCAAAATTGTTTCACAATCATTTTTATTTTTCAAAAATTTATTTTCTTTTAGTGCAAGGTCTAGTTGAGATCTCAAAATAATCTTTTTATTTTTCAAAAATTTATTTTTCTTCAAAATTGTTTCACAATCATTTTTATTTTTCAAAAATTCCTTTCATTATAGACCTCAACCTTCTCTTGCAAAAGCTTGTCAAGTCTAGAATGCAAACTTTTATTTTCTTTTTCAATTCCTAGACTTTCTTTTTCAAAATCTTATATTTTTCAAATAATTTTTCACACACAATAGATAGTTCTTCATTCAAAGCATGGGCATCAATATAATCATTTGAAGAACTAGCATCATCATCATCATCTAAGTGGGTTTCCGAGTGTACCTCAAGGGAGTCATTCCCTTGGACTGTATAGCATTGTTGTGGCTCGGATTCATCTCCACTAGATTCCTCTTCTTGTTGGATTGGCATTTGAAGCTCGGAGTTGGTTGTGGTTGTCAACTTGTTCCACACTGCAAAAGCGGAATCAAGATTAGAAATAAGCATAAGATATTCTTTTGAAAGCGTGCTTCTAATAGCCTCAAGGGCTTGTGCATTGGCCCCTATATGCTTGCTATCACTAAGGTAGAATTCCTTGGTAATGGCAAGGTGAACCTTATATCCTAGGGTTTGTAGGTAAATGGACATCTTAGTCTTCCAAACAATGATGTTGGAAGGGTCAAACATAGGTGGGGTCATGAAGTCCATGAGTCCAAACTAAATGTGTGCAAGCAAACAAATATGCAAATGCAAATGGAAGATTAGCAAACAAGGATCTCACTCCTAGGATGTTAAGCCTAAGTATCAGGAGCGTAGGCTCTGATACCAATTGCAAATCACCTAGAGGGGGGTGAATAGGTGATAATGCTAATCCATAAATTAGATGCGCTAAATGCGGAAGCTTAAAACAAATTTGCAACACACTTAATACAACACACAAGTGTAGCCGAATTCCCCGTGAAGGGCTCTGGACTAACTCCTCTTGATTCCCCTAGATATGGGTTGAGGTGCTATTTGAAGCTCTTGTGGTTAAGTATAAGTGAGGCATACACACAAGCAATCCAAGCATATAATGAATAAGCAATATGAATCAATGCAAGGACAACACAAGCAAATAGATATGAATGATATGAATGATGCTTTGCACAAATAAAAGAGAGAGTTTAGCGACAAGTGGATCAAACGCAAACACAATGATATGTTCCGAGGTTCGAGCCCCTAGCTCTACGTCCCCGCCTTTACCGAGAAGGATTTCTAATCCACTATCTTGTCCACCGAGGACTCCCACCGAGGGAACCTTCACCGAGAAGGATTTTTACAACAAGGGAGTACCGAACACCTCTCTCAAATACCGCCTCACAACCGAGGGGTAGGCCCGTAGCCAAACAACAACCAATCACCTCTACCGAAGAGGGTATACAAACCAAACTCCACCTCTCACTAGAGGGAGCAAACCACAAGCCTCAACCTCTACCAAAGAGGGAGCAAACACCAACCCAATACAACAATCTCAACCTCTACCAAAGAGGGAGCAACACAAGAAATCAAGGGTTTACAACGAGTGGTATGTCTCAACCATAAACCTCTTTCCTTTTTTCACAAATAAAGATCCTAAATAGAATAGGATCGAAGATAAGCTCAAGTGTGAAAAACTAGGTGTTTGAAAAATAAAAACTCAAAGAAAAATACTTGAGAAAACTCTTGTAAAAGATAGAAAATGAAAACCAAGACAAATCTCCCAAAATACTCTTTTCTTTGATTTTTCCAAAAACCTAAAACAAAATAAAGATAGATCTTTTTGGCACTTAAACTCTTTTGAAAACTTGTTTAAAACACTTGTATATCAGAGAAATTTTGGCTCTTAAAATCTTGTCAAAAACCCTAAAAAGATGGGGTATTTATAGCCCAAACAGAAAACTAGCCGTTAGGCTGATCTGGCAGCCTGACAGGCTTGCGGTCGACCGCCCGGTCGACCGCCAACGGTCAGAAATATGACCGTTGAGGCATCCGGTCGACTGTCCGGCCGACCGCCCAGATACAGAGAGCAAAGCTCTCTGGTCCAGTCGACCGGTCGGTCGGCCGGCCCACTGTGCTGCCAGACGTGCACAGCTCTGTGCACGTCGGTCGACCGGCCCTTGGTTCGGTCGACCGTGCGGTCGGCCGACCTGGCCTGTTAGCCACTGTCCTAGGTCAAAAACTGGGGTTAAAATTATTTTAAAAAATCTTTTATCTCTTCTAAAAATCCCCAAAAATAGTTTTATCATTTTGCATTGATACATAAACATGTGATAAAAAGTTTAGCTCAAATATCAAGCATATGAAACTATTTTTGTGTCTTAACATTTTTTACCAAAAACCAAAACTTGTATTTTATCAAACTTTGATTTTTTCAATAGGAAATCTGATTTTTCTTAAAACTCATGAATAGGCATTTCAAAATAAGTTTGTTTAAGATATGAAGCATGTATGTATATTGAACACATCTAATATACATAAAAACCAAGTAAACTTGTTTTGATCAATCTATTCATGAAAACCAAATCCAAAACATAAAACTTGTGTGTGTTGTGCACTTGAGCATATCAACTCTACTAAGCTTTACACATGGATCTAAAACACACTAAACTCTATGATACCTAAGTCTTCTTGACGATCTTCATCTTCAAGTCGTCTCGGTCCAAACACCGTGATCCAACGAGCATGGCTATGTGTGATCTTGATGCTCGGCCCTGGAATCACCATGTGAAGGCTTCCAAACTCCTCTTTTTGAAGCAATCACCAACTAATATCTTGCTAAATGATCTGAAACTAAAATCACAAGATTATTAGTAAACATAACTACATGAGTTAATCATCATCAAAACTAGAGAGGAAGGCCTCCGGGCCAACACAATATCTTTCATTATTTTTTTCAATAATTGTTCAAGTACTTATTAACATATACAAGGATATATAGGCTTGTATAAGGTTAACAAATCTTCAAAGGAGTGAAATACACACATATACACACATGCACATATATATAAAACTATAGGAAAATTTGCTTTTAGATTCCCAGGGAGTTTGACTTGTGTCAAAAACTCTCTAGAGAAAAAAACCAGGTCAAAAAGCTCTTTGATCAAGTTTTCTTTATTTGCAGGTCCCTCTCTCAATACATGACTTGGTGTATATTCGTATTGCAGATGTTACCCTTTCTTTAATTGACTTATGTGCTGTCATTTGTCCTTTAATTGACCCACGTGATAACTATAGAATCTTTGATGACAGTTATTTGTTTTGTTATTCAACTTAAAATTTTTGAAGCAATTGTTTTGCTATCCACTTCAATTGTTATTTATCCACTTCAAATTTTTTTGTTAACTGTTTTAAATATTTATAAAAAAATCATTTAAATATTTAAAAAATAAAAATAAATGAAAACAAAAAATAATTCATGACTTGTTTTATAAATCATTTAACCTCTATTGTTTATAAAACAAAAATCAGTTAACATATGAATATTTATTTATTTTTTCACTTATTTGTTTGTTTATTTTTTATTAATTTTTGGCATCTACTGCACATAATCTGGCGCGTCATAAACTGATTGTTGATTCGCCTTTTCTTGTTCCTCTCATGACGCTTCTTTGTTACTGGAGGGCTTATTTATAGAGTCTCCTCCGTTACTTGTGCGAAGCATAAGTTAGTACCAAAGTATAAACATTTGATAGTAATGAGAAAAAAATGACATATATTTCATAAGATGGATATATTTTCGAAAATGTGGACATATACTTGGAATCGTCGACATATACTCTGAAATGTTGACATATATTTCAAAATTTGGATATATATTTGTAAATGTAGACAAATATTTCAAAATGTGGACATATATCCGGAAATGTGGACACAATGTCAAAAAAGTGGACAGAATCATACTAAGGTGGACAAAATATTAGAGAATGATACCTTTGACTTGTCCAAATCGGAAATAGGATATAGCATTTCAAGTACGACGATTGTGTCCATCTTTCTGGCATCTATTACACAAAATTAGGTGCGTCACAAATCGATTGTTGATTCACCTTGTCTTATTACTCGCACGACGCTTCTTCGTTACTGGAGGTCTTATTTGTAAAATCTCTTCTGTTATTTGTGCGAGACATAAGTTAGTACCAAAGTATAAACATTGGATAGTAATGAGACAAAAATGAAATATATTTCATAAAGGTGAACATATTTTTGAAAATATGGACATTTACTTGAAAATCTCGGCAAATACTCTGAAATGTGGACATATATTCTGAAATTTGGACATATATTCCTAAATGTGGACAAATATTTCAAAATGTGGATATATATAACCGGAATGTGGACACAATGTCAAAAAAGTGAACAGAAGCATATTAAGGTGGATATAATATTGGAGAATGATACTTTTGACTTGTCCAAATCGGGAATAGGATATAACATTGCAAGTACGATGATTGTGTTCATCTTTCTGGCATCAACTGCACACAATCAGACGCGTCACAAATCGATTGTTGATTCGCTTGATCTTTTTCCTCCACGGTGTTTCTTCGTTACTAGAGGTCTTATTTGTAAAGTCTCCTTTGTTACCTGTGCGAGACATAAGTTAGTACCAAAGTATAAACATTAGGTAGTAATGAGACAAAAATGGCATATATTTCATAAGGTGGATATATTTTCGAAAATGTGGACATTTACTTAGAAATATCGACATATATTCTGAAATGTGAACATATATTTCGAAATTTGGACATATATTCTAAAATGTGGACATATACCCGAAAATGTGGACACTATCAAAAAAGTGGTCAGAAACATATTAAGGTGGACGGAATATTGGAGAATGATACCTTTGACTTGTCCAAATCAGGAATAGCTTATAGCGTTGGGGCATAAGTTCTCTTGAATGTCTCCACATTTTTGTCATCATCTAGGTAATTTCATTACGCTATGTTGCACGACATAAAATAAGATTTTTATATTCGCCTTAATCTCTTTCTGTCCACTTACGTTATTTTCTATTCAATTTTCTCATTTTATGTCTGCCTTACTTCTTTTTTGTTCACCTTCGTCAATTTTTGTTCAACTTTTTCTTTTTATGTCCATCTTATTCTCTTTTTATCTAACTTTTTAATGGTAGACAAAAAGTTAAGAAAGTGGATAAATTATTCAATATGTTGACAGAAAAAACTCAAAAGTGGACAGTATGATTTATAAATTTTGTCCTCTCTTTTTTATATCACAAACTCATTACAAATAGAAATTTCATCACCCCCAAATTGGTATTCTTAAATTCAGTAAGCTCATCACAAATTAGTTCATCTTTTAGATTAAAAATTAATCACAAATACTAGCATGATTATCATCAAATTGTGTACATTTCAAAAAAAAATCTCAGAAAAATTATAATTCAGAATCTTAATAATCATATTTCAATCCAAACTCCAAATAAGTCTAAAAAAAAAATACATCAAAAAAATTACTCCAAATAAATCCTTGACGAAGCCCTACTCCACTTCATCCTCTATGGACATAGACCCTGCACGAGGAGCTGGGGGGACGAGTCTTGCATGAGGAGCTCTCTTGAGACTCGACGAAGGAGACGAGCTCCATGTCGGAGTTGTTGTGATCTTCATGGATGGGGGGTCACGGATCTCACCGGAGCTCACGGAGTTGCGTTCGTGGATGAATCGGGGGTGGCTCGGTGGGCAGATCTCACCGAAGCTGCTGTGATCTTCATAGAGATCGCTGGAGCTGATGCGATCTTCATAGATCGGAGGAGGACCGGGGGCTCACGACCTCATTGCGATCGGAAATGCTCAGGAAGCTTGTTAGGCTCGCCAGATCTTCACAAAGATCGCTCTTCTTCTTCTTCCTCTTCTTCCCTCCCTCCCCCCTCTCTCCTCTCTTTCTTTCTTTATTAAAATTGTATACAAAGGACAGATTTGACAGAGGGGTATTTTGAACTTTTAACCGCCCACAATGACCTATGTGCATACAACCGGTGTACATAGGGATCCAGAAGCACAAATACCGGTATTGAGAGATTTTTTAGCACAGTTTCTTACCCCAGAGAGTTTTTTGGCAGAACTCACTCCCTGGGGACCTAAAAGCAATTTTCCCAAAACTATAAGACGACATTTGCTAAAACTTCAAACTTTAAAAAAATGTACATTAATATACTGTACTTAAACAATATTGCCCTGACATTTCTCCAAAAAAATTATATAAAAATAATTAATAAATTAAAAAAACTAATTGAAACCTGAGTCCAAAGAAATATCTTTCATCACATATCCATATTAATGAAAACAATTCTCACTCCACCAAATATTATTTAATTCAAGCAGAAAAGAACTATTAATCTGATGGATTCCACCCTTGAACCCACAACCAACCTTATAAATCCAATCAAGGATGCAATCAAGCTATTAAAAGAAAAACATTCTTCAATAATTTTAAAGATTGAATTAATCTTCACTTGAAATCCCAAAATAAATAAAATAAATAAAATAAAAGAAGATCTCAACATATAATTCTCGCAATATTCAATCCCCCTTAAACATGCAATGAATAAAAACGTGCCCATGAGAAATATTTTCTTACTATAAAAAGGAAGCAAGCAAGAAATTTACACAGTACACATCCCAAATAGGATACACACCCATCCCCTAAAAGTCCATTTACTTTGCACAGTATAAATAGCAAGTCAATAATATTAATCATCTTTATATATAGCAACTCATATATACATGTCACCTTCATCTTTCTTTACAAGGACTTTGTATGCTAGATTCAAAAATGATCACCACAACATCATAAAAATGGCAAGCTTCAGTAGCAATTGAGGGGGAATGAAGCAGATCAATACAGCTGTACAAGAAACAGAGTTTCCTTGTGAGTTTTTTTTTTTTTTTTTGTGTGGCACATATATTGTTGTTTTAATGCCAGTCTTCCCATTCTTGGGAGATTTGCATTCAAATCTTTGCATATTATTGTTGTGCATGCACTTTTCTTTTCCCCCTCTATAAATACAGAACCAAGAATCAAGAAACAAGAAGAAGATCATGGAGGTGATCATTAGTATCTCCGAGTCCTCGAGCATCTCGGTCTCGGAGGAGGAGGAAGGAGAGGATCATGCGCTGGCTGAAGGTGGGCTGATGGGCCTCGCGCTTTCTGATGATCATGATGGCAAGATCCATGGAGGAGGAGGAGGAGGAGGAGGAGGAGAAGGCTCGTCGTCGGCGGCGGCGGCAGCGCCAATGATTACGGAGCTGAACCTGATCGGGTCGATAGGGGGAGAGGCGGCGGAGGAGAAGGAGTCGGAGCAGCGGAGGGTGTTTTCGTGCAACTACTGCTGGCGCAAGTTCTACAGCTCCCAGGCTCTCGGGGGCACCAGAACGCCCACAAGAGGGAGAAGACGCTGGCAAAGCGTGCCGTCGGCGAAAGTGGGGCCCACCACCTGTACATGCACCACCACCACCACCACCACATCGTGCACGGGTACCGGGGGCTGTACGGCGGAGGTGTAGGGGGGCGGCCGCTGGGCATGCAGGCGCACTCCATGGTGCACAAGCCGTGCCTCGGGGCGGCGGGGATGATGCACGGGTTGGCCTGGCCTGCGATGTTCGGCCGACGGCAGGCCGGCATTGGGAGGCTGCTCGGCGAGGAGCTTCACGGTGGCGGGAGAGTAATGTCGGCCGCGAGGTTCGACGAGCACGTGCCGGCCACCGGATACCGATGGGCTGGTGGTCGGAGTACAAGTCAGTTGGTGGAAGTTCATGAAGAAGAGCCGAAGCTCGACTTGTCTCTTAAGCTCTAGGCTTTAGAGAAGTTGCAGCAGTAGTAGTTCATGACTTTGTCTCTGTTTATTTGATTTGATGACAGGATTTAGTTTGATTTAGTTGTTTTGTTGTGTGATATAGTCTTATAGGAAAATTAGCAAGACTTCATTTTCTGTATTGTTATTGATTTTAGTTTTTCCTTGGATTTTAAATTTGATGTTCAGAGTTGAATTTTTATTTTTATTTTTTGGTTATTTCTATAGGGGTTTAAGAGATGAATGAAGTGCTTATTTGCAGGACATTTATTCTTTTTGAAGGGAAAAATGTATTCGAAATGGACAGCTAAGTTAACAAAACAATGTAGGAGCATGAACCTATTTATTCCTCAAGCTTAATTGGCAAGAAATCGTTCTAGTCCTTAGTGCTCTTCAAGACTTCTCTTGTAGTCTCATCAAATTTGTGTACAAACCCTTTGCCATTTATATTACAATTTGAACTTGTATTTCAATTGCAGCAGTTGGAGTAACAAAATAATAAGTTTAGACCAAAACTAGCCTAAAAAGTTCATAAAAAAGTGTTGAAAGTTGGATCAATTTTTGAGAGGACTTTCGAACAACAAGCATTTAAAATGACAACCACGAGACTCGACTACACCCATTAAATTAGAGTTTGGCAGTTCGAGTTCTTTTAGAAAGTGTTTGAAGGTCCAAAAGCATCTTCATCGTATTTGGGGAATTCTTCTAGCGGTTAAGTTTATTTTATTTTTATAATTAGTTTGAATCGTGGTAACAATCTTATTTCAGTTTGGACCATCGCTTGATTATTTAATTGAGTTTCAGTAGATAAGGCCTAATTTAATTGTTTTCAGTTAGATTTTTTTATTAATAATATTTCAGAGTTTTTCTTTTCTCGAAGGATTCCAAGTTATTAGTTTGTGGATTTACTGTGTGTTTGGGAGATATAATTCAATACTCCATCTCCAAGCAATTTGATTTTCAGATATTAAATTACTAGAAATATTATACTATTATATTTGATATAATTAAAATATTCTAGCCAATAAACTATTGTTATGTTTAATACTCTAAGAAGATTTCCTAAAATATGACAATCCTCAATATAATGTTTTCAAAGTAACCTTGTAGTGAAAAAATTATAAACAAAATGGTGAAAGTGGTGACAATGACAATTGTATTGGTCATTAGTAGCAACGTTGGAGATGACGGCAACGACGATAGCAGCATCTGCCGGGGCAGCGGTCGGTTGGGGGTGGCGATCGATCGACTGGGGTGGCAACGAAGATTCGCGACTGGTGGCGACAGTAGTGGTGATTGACAACTGTGGTGGCGATCAATGGTAGCGATCGGTGGCAGCGGTGACACTGACCATGAGTGGTGATGGAAGAAGACAAGGGAAGAAAAGTGAGAAAAGTAAACCTGATTTGTTTAGAAAATAACATTTTTTTTTTTTTTTATGAATTCTCATCAATTGAGAGAATATAGAATACCCGGTGAGAATATAATATTCAAAATTTGATGCCAAATCCAATATCACTGTTGACTTAAGCTTATGCCAAAAACTCAAATTTCAAAGTGAAAAGTAAACCTTAGGGATTTATTGGTGGATTAGGTCTATTTTTCGATTGAATCTTCAGCATCAATTGTTCTTCTCTCTTCCATCCATGTTCCCTTGGTCTTGAGCTCTGCTTTTTGCCTGATAGCTCAAAATCGCGGATCAGAGTTCATTATGAAAGCAGAATTTCGAGAACATCAGCACAAGATGATGGATGCTATTGACGCCAAACTAAAGCAGACACGGTTGGCGATAGAAGAGATTCAGAAACTTGGCGCTCAGGAACTTTTTCAACTCATTCACGAAGACAAAACCATAGACGAAGGACCTCAGCATGAAACAATCATATTCAGCAGCAACAAAGAAGATGCCTGCTTGTCAAATAATTGGGGTGATGTGGAGGATTCAAGATGAAAATGGATCCACAGTCTTTCACCGAGCAATTTCATATCAAGGATACCTCAATTGGATTACAATTGCACGGAAACTCCAGAAACCATGGTGAAGTTAATTGCCTACTAACTCAAAAAAATATCAGGAGCTTTTGGATGCTGGGAACAAGTGCAGATGCCGCAAGCACGAGAACAGAAAAACCCAGCATGAACATGGCAAAAGATAAAATTATTAAGAGTACGCTTCCTTCTTCCAGATTATGAGCGTCTTTTTCAAGCAGTTTCTTGTGCATGAAAGAGTATCCAATTTGACAAATTTCTTTCAAGGTTTTTGCTTGACCGAAAAGTATGCAATTGTTGAAGCCTATAAATTCTGTCAGAATTCTCTGCATCTGATCCAAGCACTTTGATGCCCTACGTTTTGCAGGTACTTAATCGCAGCCAAATGCCCAGGTTCATTTCTTCCTATCTGAAGGCGTAGACTTTCAAGTGTGGATTCGTTCATCATACATATGCAGGGTTCTACGAGATTCAAACTGGTTACAAACTCCAGACCCCAAAATATGCGTCGCTGCAGGACAAAAGAATTGTCTTAATCAGGGCAAACAAATAAAAAAAACCAAATCAGAATAATAAATTGAATGAAAAAATATACAAATGTTGCACGCGTGGGATGCGTTTTACAGCTGTGATATTATATAAAGGGCTTTTGGCGGAACTCGTCCACCAGTTTGACATTTTAGAAGCAATATGAGAGAATAATACAGCCACAGAAAGAATAAAGGTCTTCTAGACTTCGAAAGTTTTTGAGATCCTTCAGGGGGGTCACTCTCCTAATCTGTTCTTCTTTCAGTACCTTTTAGGTTTATTCTACATCCATGTCATCATACAAGTATTTAAAATCCCAGATAACGGATAAGATTGTCTTATTTATTTATTATTGAGGAGAGGAAGGACAAACAGCCGAATGAGGGGACAAAGAGTGGTGCTTTCACTTTCTTCTTCATGTTCTTTATGATTATTGTCATAATCTATATCTATAATCATATCTATACTGCTTTATTATATGTAGATATGAGTCTTCAGCTTCCTAACTCAACTTTACCTTAATTGGATACATCGGGTGGTCCTATCACTAGACACTTGATGTTGATATGTCTTTAATGAATAAATCAAAGCATAATCTTAGACCTTTTCTCAAAATCAATTAGTCACCTTATGAAGATCTCTAACCACCCTAAAAGTCATCAATAACCACCCTATGAAGATCATATTGATGTATGTGTGGGGTGAAGTGATGAAAGGGTTTAGAAGTTTTGCCTATAAATAGGCATCACATTACATAAGATTTGAATTGCAAGGAAGTGAGAAAAGAGAGTTGCTAAATATTGTGCTCCTCTCCTTTCTCTTGCCATTTATCTTCCTTTTATTAAGCTCTAGTGAGTTGGGTTTCATTGGGCTTGCGTGAGTGAGATTTGAATTGTAATCTCTTGTATTCTCCCCTTTTGTCTTGTCCCGTGGACGTAGGTCACATTGACCGAACCACGTTAAATACTGGTGTGTTGTCCTCTTTGTTTCCATTATCTTATATTGCTATCCGTTTAATCTCTCTTTATACTAGTCATCTCTTGCATTAGAAGCGTACAACAAACTGGTATCAGAGCTAAAGTTATTTTCTTGTGGGTTTCGAGTTGGCTTCGACAAAGTACAAAGTAGAGAAATTCGACAAGAGAAATAGCTTCAGTTTGTGGAGAGTCAAAATGCGTGCTCTCTTGGTGCAACAAGACTTGTTGAAAATCTTGGCCGGTAAGGGCAAGTTGTCGGAATCCATGTCCGAAGACGAAAAGGAAGAACTCGAGATGAAGGTGCATAGTGCAATACAACTTTGTCTAGCTGACGAAGTTTTACGGGAGGTTACGGATGAAGACACCGCCGCCGGTTTGTAGCTCAAATTAGAGAGCTTGTATATGACAAAGTTCCTGACCAATAAGCTCTACTTGAAACAGTGCCTCTTCACCCTTCGTATGAAGGAAGGTACGCCAATTAAAGACCACTTAGATGAGCTCAATAATGGATTTAAAAAATATTGATGTTAGAATAGATGAAGAAGATTGAGCTCTCATCTTATTATGCTCATTACCTCCTTCCTTTGAAAATTTTGTTAATAGTATGTTCTATGGTAGAGATACACTCTCTTTAGAAGATGTCAAATTAGCTTTACATTTTAAGGAGTTAAGACAAAAAGTATCAGTTGTAGGAAGTGAAGATCAAGCTGAAGGCTTGTTCGTCCGTGGTCTTACAGAGAAGGGTCGAGAAAAATCTCAAGAAAAATCTAGATCTAAATGTAGGTTAAGAAACAAATGTTGAGTGTCACTATTGTCATAAGTTTAGACAATATAAAAAAGATTATTTTAAGCTCAAAGAAAAAGAAAATGTAAGGTAAAAATCTCAAGATGAGAAATCTTCGGTTGTTAGTGTTGCAGAAGAAGCCTCCACATCACATGAGATTCTTTCAGTTACCGTCTTTGATGTCCGTTCACGAGATGAGTGGGTTCTTGATTCAGGTTGTTCTTATCACATATGTCCCCACAGGGACTGGTTTGTGACCTACCTGCCAATTGATGGTGGTAATGTCTTAATGGGAAATAACATGCACTGCGAGACAAAGTGGGTCAATCAAGATTAGAATGCATGACGATATTGTTAGAACGTTGAGTAATGTTCAGCATGTGTCGGATTTGAAGAAAAATTTAATTTCTTTGGGCACCCTTGACTCCAACAGCTATAAGTTTTCAGCTGAAGGTGGAGTTTTGAGAGTTAGCAAAAGCTCTCTTGTTGTGATGAAAGGAAAGAAGATGGATACTCTTTATATCCTTCAAGGTAGCAGGTGACGTCGCTGTGTCAATATCAGAAGACCCAGACTTAGATACCACTCGTTTGTGGCATATGCGGTTAGGGCATATGAGTGAGAGAGGACTACATGTGTTGAGAAAGCATGGTTTGCTTTGTGGCCAGAAAATAGGAAAGCTTGATTTTTGTGAACATTGTGTTTTTGGCAAGCAGCACATGGTTTCTTTTGGTACAGGTGTTCTCAGGACTAAAGATACCTTAGACTACATTCATTCAGATGTTTAGGGTCCCTCTTAGGTTTCATTGAAAGGTGTAGCTAGTTAACTTCTGACTTAATTGATGATTATTCCAGAAAAGTTTGGGTGTATCCTCTCAAGCATAAGAGCGATGTGTTTGCTACCTTCAAGCAGTGGAAGGTTATGATCGAAAAGCAAATAGAAAAGAAGGTGAACTGCCTCAGGACCGATAATGGAATGGAGTTCTGTTCTATGGAGTTTGATCAATTCTGTAAAAATGAAGGAATTGTGCGGCATCGTACAGTTCGGTACACACCACAATAGAATGGAGTTGCAGAAAGGATGAACAGGACACTGTTGGAGAGAGCTCGGTGTATACTCTCTAATACCGGTTTGTCAAAATACTTTTGGGCTGAGACAGTAAATACAACTTGCTATTTGGTAAATCGGTCTCCCTCTACAGCTATTGATTTTAAGACTCCTGAAGAGGTATGGTCTGGTACCCTGCTAATTACTCTCATTTACGAGTATTTGGTTGCCCTGCTTATTTTCATGTAAAATAATGGTAAGCTTGAACCTAAGGCAAAGAAAGCTATATTTCTTGGTTATGCTACTGGGGTGAAGGGATACAGGTTGTGGTGTCCTGATCCTAAGTCAGCTAAATTTGTTATTAGTAGGGATGTTACTTTTGATGAAAATTACATGCTTCAATCGAGAAAGGAGTCTGTTGATATTACAGGTTTAGGAGAGGAAGCAAGCAATCAGGTAGAGCTTGAGAGCAAAGTTACAGAAGAAGTGCAGAAGAGCACTCACGTTGAACTACTCAATGATGCTCAAGGTTCAACTTTGGGTAATGATACACTGCAAGAGCAACAGTACAGTATTGCCACCGGGAGAGCAAGAAGGCAGATCCATCCACCTAAGCGATACGCCTATGCAGATATGGTCGTTTATGCTCTAAGTGTGGCAGAATCTATTAAGATTTTAGAGTCTTTCACCTACAATGAGGCTATCAGTTCTAACGAAGTTGCAAAATGGATTGTTTCTATGACTGAAGAGATGAATCTCTTCACAAGAACCAAACATGGGAGTTAGTGAAGCCGCCCAGGGGCCAGAAAATTAGTAATGCAGATTATCCAACAGATATGATGACAAAGCTCGTACCTTCGCACAAGTTCGAGTACTATCTCGAATTGCTTGATGTTCAAGTGGTGAAGGTTGAGCCCGTCGATGCTAGAGAAGACAGCAAGAATCCAAAGAACGCTTGATACAGTTCAAATTAAGGTGGAGAGATTTATTATTCATTCAAGACAAGGTGAAAATTTGTGGATATGTCTTTAATGAATAAACCAAAGCATAATCTTAGACCTTTTCTCAAAATCAATTACCCACCCTATGAAATCTCTGCCACCCTATGAAATTTCTAGTCACCCTAAAAGTCATTAATAACCACCTTATGAAGATCTTAGCCACCCTATGAAGATCATAGCTACCATATGATCTTGATGTATGTGTGGGGTGAAGTGATGAAGGGGTTTAAAAGTTTTGCCTATAAATAGGCATCACATTGCATGAGATTTAAATTGCAAGGAAGTGAGAAGAGAGAGTTGCTAAATATTGTATTGTTCTCTCTTTTCTCTTGCCATTTATCTTCCTTTTGTTAAGCTCCAATGAGTTAGATTTCATTGGGCTTGGATGAGTGAGATTTGAGTTGTAATCTCTTGTATTCTCCCCTTTTGATTAGTGAATTCTTCTTACTTTCTTCTTCCGTAGACGTAGGTCACATTGACCGAACCACGTTAAATACTGGCGTGTTGTCCTCTTTATTTCTATTATCTTATATTGCTATCTGTTTAATCTCTCTTTATACTAGTCATCTCTTTCATTAGAAGTCCACTGTAATAACTCTTGAAATGGCAAGTAGAAGGTTGGCTTGTTTTTTTTTTCCTACTTTTTCTTTTTTCGAGGAGAGGAAAAGCAGTAACCATAGCGTGAGCAGAATTCAAGCCCTGGACCTACATCACAACTGCAAAAAACTTTACCCCTGAGGTCTGCTGACACTGACAAAGACCGAACATTAATAAGAGAAGCAAAAGGGTAGTGGGATTAATCCACTCATAATAGGTAAGAACCTATGATCATAGAATCAAGAGCTGCAAAGTCAATCCTAGACAGGAAATTTGCGAGTTCCATAAAAAAAAAAAAATGTGATCCTTGTTCAGTTACAAGTTTATCTCATGTTGCAATCAATGATATCACGATATGTAAGGTACTGGAGTAACTCGAGTTTCAGGTAATCTGACTGACACAAATGCGAGAAGAGCAATCTGTCGGCCATACCTCAAAGCAGTTGGAAGATGACTTCAGTCCAAAACTCCATCATGCCCTGCTTCTGATGGCACTTTAAATTCCATTTTAGCAACTCAAAACAGAAATTCGAGTACATTTGAAATGATGTCTGCAAAAGAACTTATCAGTTGACTGTAATATGGGGCATGCAATGAATTGATGACATGAAAATATGTTGTGATATAATGAATGGGGGCCAGTACATGCTATGGGACCCGTCATGCTTCAGTACAAAGGCTATTAATTCTCCATTTCAAAGATTATGGAGTATGCCACTCCAACAAAGACAAAACCTAGAATAGTGGTTAGCATCTCAAGTCCAAAATCCATGTCACTGAGTGCAATGTATAAATTTTCGATTCAAATAAAACAACCTGCACGAAATGCCAGTTGGTTATGGGATGACAGCTTCGTGCAATTGGCATTATCAATATCCATAACACACCAACTGTTAAAGACATGAACATAACAACAAGTCGTAATGCTCATCATTTATTAATACAATGAAGTGCCTAGAAACAGCAGCACGACAGAATTTCATAAAAGATTACTGCAAACATGAGTAATACCAAATTAGCTGACAAGGCAATCCATGCATATGTATGAGAAAAAAATTCAAAAAAAAATCTTTTGGATAAAGGATGAAAAATATTACAAGAAAGAAAAGGCATACCAAGAAAATAATGCAAGCAATTTATTTTAGAAGATTCTCATTATCTCAAACAAGATGTGTTATATATGGCCTGAGTATTATAATTCTAAGCTGACCCTTCTCCTTTGGGTTGCAAGAAGGGTTAAGACATTACAATCAGGGTCACACAAAAATACATCTACATACTATTCACAACTCACCAACCAATTATAACTAAACAATACTTCACCAGATTGGGCTAGATTTTCTAATTAAAATGATAACAACCTTGATACTCTAAAAAGTCAAATAAGTGGTCTAAATTTCAAGTTTGGGCAGGGTCGAATCAAATTAGAACACATCAAAGCCAATTTCTTGTCATGAGTGGCCTTGCCCCCAAACTATCTCAAGTGCTGACATAAAAGAGCATGTATCAATCTAACTATGCATCTTCCTATTTATATTATAAGTTGGTATACAAGGAAGATTTTATTCATAGTGTCAAAAATACCCTTGTACACGTGTGGTAAAAGTTCTCTAGACTTTAAATGTCCTTTCTTTTAGGAAGATGGAAAAGACAAATGTATACATGGAGAATAGTAGGCATTCCTTGAGGGTATGGTACACAGTTGCCGGGAATATGGAATACAGTGCCCAACTTCAGGTTAGACATATAATTGAACACAGTATTCTATAAATATATCCTACTGACACTTAATGCTTGATTTATGAAACAAATACATTGTCCAAAATCTTAGATTTTTCCTTTCTTGCACTGAATACATATGGGAGCCTTTCTGACTTTACCAAGTCTAACATGGTAAATGTTAGGTAGTTCTGTTCATATTCTGTCTGGCTGAGTCTCTTCTTTTGGATCTGCACTTTAATCATGAAAAGGAAAAAGAAAAAATAAATAAATAAACACCACAATCTAGGGTCCAAGATGGCCGACTCCCCTCACAGAAAATGAACGGTATGATGTGTTCATCTATTTTGTCAAATATTTGTCATCCGCATACATATGATAGAAATGTCATCTGTACAGAATTAACAGAAGGTTACCTCTTTTACCCTCTGAGGATGACACTATTTTCTTGACTCTTCTCGCTTAGTATTTCCTCTCCGTCTCTTTCATTCTCTTTTTCTTCTTTCTTATGGAACTTTTGCCTCAACTCTAACTTGCCTTAACCTAGTACTTACCTTTTCCTGCACTGGTATTGATGTAAAACGGGATGGATAACAATCACCTTCAAATCAATAGAATTGAGAATTAGGGTTTTGAAAGAAGAACAAGAAAATTACAATTAGGGTCTAAAAAAGAGAATAAATTTGGGCTTCGCACTCCATACATCACGGGCTTCACATCCCTTACACCACGAGTTTCGCACCCACATCTCAAGAACTCAAGGCTCATATAATTTAACTGAAAAATTTTTAATTCATCATTGTCTAATAATAAAACAAGTCAGGGGCCTACTTATAAGCCTTACAAAAGTTCAGTTCTAAGAAATAACCAATATGGTACTAAACACCCACACAAAAAATAACACAACTAGGCAAAATGAACAACTCCTCAAAATGACTAAACCAAAAGAAGGCAGCACGTGATGTCCTCATCATTTCCCCCTGGGTGAAAGAAACTCGACCCTGTCGAGTGAGGGCTCCCCTCACGAACCATCTCAATCGGGACATGGTGGTGGTCGAGGAATCAACACTAGTGCATCACGTCGAGACCATGATGGTGGAGACGGGGCTGGCCTCCATAACTGATCGGCTATAAAATATGGTACCTCGATCAAGGCACAGATAGTAGACAGAGAAGCATCATTCCTGCTGAAGACAGAGTTGATACAAGGATCCCATGAGATGTCCAACTCGTCAGTTATGAGAACGGGAATATGTGCGCCAAGCGTGTGACTTCTTCACAATCTCAGGGTGATTCGTAATAATCACTTCATTGTCAACCACAAATTCATGCAACATACTATAGGGATATACAAGAAATTTGTAGTTTTCATCGCAATATGCTAATTGTCTAGTGATATCATCATCATGTGAAACATGCGAAAACAATGCATTAGGAATTCTAGGCACAACTCTTAACATTGGTAAAAGAGATATATGAGATGCCTAGGATGACACACATCTAACCCCTCAATAGTGATATACTGGACCTAGACTATAAGCAACTAATAAAATAAAAAGAAACATCAGAAATCATCTGCATAATCATGACAAGGAACTCAGATGACTCGCTAGAAGATAATTAAGCAGAGCACAAAGGAACTCGAATGATTTACTAAGCATAGCAGGCATATTAGACTCAGCTATCTCATCCACGTCATTAGTGATACTATCAGAAGACATCTCGACATCATCAATAATCGGTGTACCAGAATCAACTAGTGTGTATTCTCGACAATGCTAGTAATCTAAAAAAGAATGCTGACATTCTTGACAACTTTCGAACCATCAACATTATCGCTAGGCATAAAACAAGTCACTATCCCTCACATTTGGAACACTGGGTCTTGACATTGACTAACCTTTTGAAAGTCAAATCTATCTTTAAGAATAATTAAAAACCTCTTCAACGGTGTCCAAATCATAAGAGCCAGTGATCATAACATGTCTTATTTTGGATCTTAAACCCCAAACAAACTTATTTATGGTATGAGAACGGTGCTCTCTCACATAACAATGAAGGGTTAAATCCTCAAAATTGGCCATGTAATCTTGAACTGATATATTACCCTGATGAAAATTGTGTAACTGGTCCAAGCGACGGTTCTTATAATATTAGGGAAGGTACTTTTTCTTAAGTTTTTCTTTCATTTCTTTTCAAGACTCTGGCAACCCCACGTCTATGCAATCTCTCACTATCAAATTCCAATAAACTCTAACTGACCCTATGAGTTTTCTCCTAACAAATAGGACTCTAGTCGCTTCGAAAAACCCATACCAATCAAAATAACATTTCGTATCGGCTAGTCAGTCGCTAAAAACACATGGTAACCATCAAATTTAGAATCTTCTAGCTTAAATCTACACGCTATTTCTCTTTCTTAGCACACCAATCATGAATACAGCTATTTACATGATCACCTCTAGTACATGCAAAACAATGACTAGTCATGATGACTACAAATGCAACAAATGCAAAATCAAGCAAATCAAATGTTAATTCAAAATTTTAACTCAAATAGGACTATATGTGTGCACTAAAAATGAGGCAAATAACAATTCCTAAAAGTTTTTCTAAATGCGACAAATGTAACCCTACAAGTGATGAGAATAATACATAATAATGCAAATCACTAGATAGAAGCACATACCAATCAACTAACAAATCACTGCATTCCACTAGTATTGCAAGTAATTTAGAAATTGATAATTCAGATCAAATTAGAATGCACCTGAGGGTGTGAGCTGTTCACGCCCAACGCAAAATTCCTCTAAGATTCCTCGAAAAAATGCACACAACTAAGGACTGAAAATCATGCACAAGGTCCTGAAATAGCAGTAGTATGAATTGGAAGAAAACTCCTCGAAAACTGCTCGAATAAGGCTTGAAACGAGCCTGAATCAGAGTCCGGACTGCTGTTGCTTTGCTGCTGGCTGGCTGGCTGAGCCGACTAACTGAGTTAACTCGCTGAGCCAGTATAATTGGATTGGGCTTGATGACTTAATTGAACCGATTTGATGACTTAGTCCAAATGAACCCAATTTGAGAACCAGGTTGGGCTGACTTAAGTGGATCCAGCTGTGATTGAATGTGGGTCGGGTCTCCAACGCCAATTCAACTCAACGTGGCTTGAATTAGATCGGGTTGCTATCAACTCTGAAGCAAGATTTGGCCCGAATTGATTGCAGACAAAGACGAAGAAGGTTTATAACGACGCCGGTGACTGCAGTGGAGGCTGAATGTAACGGCGAGGAACTCCGGCGAGGGTGGCAATTGACGACGATGACGGCGGGAGATTAGCAAGGACAACAAGGCCGTCAGCTTGGCAGTGGGGTGGTGGCGATCTCAAATTAAGGTTGGAGAGAGGAGTTCGTGACGGCGTCGATCGACACCAACAAAGGGAAGAGGAAGGAAAAGCGGCAGAGGAAGAGTAGAGGACAACAATGATGATGTTTTGGCGTCGACAAGTCTGTGTGGCAGCACAGACGGGTGGTGAGGATCTGGTGACGACGGCGACAAGGATCTGAGATGAAGTCAGCGACGAGAAGCGGCGAAGGCTGTTGAAGTAGATATGGCGGTGAGATCTTGAGATTGGGGTGGAGATGTGTTGACAGCGTGAAGGCGACGTGGTAGGTGTTGTCGAAGGAAGTTGGTGTTTGCAGGAGAGAGAGAGAGAGAGGATGATGAAGATGAGAGCGAAGATGAACATGAGGAGGGGGTTGTCGGTTGTCGGGGTAGCGGGGGAGACATGAGGAGGTCAAGGTGGTTGCAGTTGAGGGCGATCGACTGTGGTGGGGTGTTTGTCATCAACAATTGGCAAGAGGAGGGACGATGGGAGTGGGAAGAGGGGAAGATCTCGGTTAGGGTTATGGGTTGGGTTCTGTGAAGTGAAGAGGAGGAAGAGGATGAATAGGACAAATTGGGAATTTTCGAAGGGAATTTTGGGATTTTTTTTGCTACAGTTTTTTCCTTTTTTTTTTTATTTTTTTGGGACCTGGATCAGATCTAGGGATTTTTTTGGTCTGAATCTTTCTTTTAATAGATCTAGAGTTTGATCTAGATTTAAGGTTTGAGAGAGGCTAGAGTTTTAAGAGAGGGAGAATTTTTTTTGAAAGGGGTTGAAAGTAAGAGCTCTAATACCAAATTGATGTAAAACGGGATGGATTGCAATTCCTTTCAAATCAATAGAAAGAATTAGGATTTTGGAAGAAGAATAAGAAAATGAGAATTCGGGTATAAGAAAAAGAGGATAAATTTGGGCTTCGCAACCCTTGCACCATGTCTTCACACCCTTACACCATGGGCTTTTCACCCCAATCTTAAGAACTCAAGACTCGTGATAACCGGAATTTTTTTTAATTCATTATTGTCTAATAATAAAAGAAGTTTGGGGCTTATTTATAAGCCTTATATAAGTTCATTTCTAGAAAATAATCGATGGGGTACTAAACACCCACACAAAAAACTACACAACTAGGCAAAATGAATTACAACTCAAAATGACTAAACCAAAAGAAGGCAACATGTGATGTCCTCATCAGGTTTACGCTATAGATTCAAATCTGATTCTCCTATGACCCACAGTGAAGCTCACCAAACAATCATAATTCTGAACTTCATCAAATCATGCCTTCCAATCAAGCATTTTGTTCCAATTCATCAACCAATTTGTATCCTTCCATTCCATTTGACAAGCCCATACATCGATGCCTTCTTCCAACTGTCCATTTAATGCTCTCTAAGAAGCAAGCCAATTTCATTGTGTTCTACATTGAGCTTACTCATTCTTATTGTTTTATTAGCTCTGTTTCATTCCAAATCAATCATGATCTGATGCTCTTCAATAGGATTAAAATAATTTATAAACTTTTAAGATATTGAAATGCACCTAATAATGGCTGTGTTTTGATGTTCAGTCATGTTGCAGAATTTGATTATTGTTTGTCCAATAGTACTTTGTCATTAATTGGGGGTCCTTGGCTATGTTTAACTACATATAATTAAACTAAGAGAAGGTTTTGTGATACGTTTAGGTTAACTTTTACTACGAAATTTGTGAAGTTTAAAGCAGCCATGAAGAAAAAGTTGAATATGTTCTTCATTTTTCAGAATAATAACAAGAAAAAGATGATTTCTAACTTAATTTTTCAGTTCATTTTCCTCTCAGAAAAAGGAAAAAAAATATGTTTCTCTTGTTTCCATTTTTCCAAAGAATCACATCCTATGTAGACTGCCAGCTGCTCTAGACTTGACTATTTTAGCCCAAGATGCAATTTTGAAGATTTAAATTTTTTTCCATAGGTTGTGGAATTATCAGTTACATGATTACCGCCAAAGCTATGGATGACTGTGCCAATTACTAGGGGTGGGTCCTCACATTTTGCTCCATTTCTTATTGATATCCTTCTAAGTTTCACCATATTGAAGATGAGCAGTTTGTGATAGTAATTACCATAAAACTACCAGTCAAGGTTCTAAATATCAGATATCGCGTTCATATCGGTTGTAGTTTTTCATATCGGATACTGAATATTGGACTATGTATCCGGGATATGGGATCATATCAGATGTGCGTATCAGATATTCTATATATATAAATACTGATAACTTAAAAGGTAATTATAAAGTTCTCTATGCCATCTATTGTATAAATATGTTATAACATGCATGAAAAATATTTAAGTTTAATCGATATATGTACATTGCAATAAAATACTTACTTGGAATTTAATGAATGAAAGAAAGAATAAAAGATGAAATTCTTACTTTAAATTTAAATTATTGAATAAAAGACTTATGTGCAAAAAGCAATAGATATGATAAGAATTACACAAAACACATATAACTTGATATATAAACAAAACAAAATATAAAAAAATATAACACATTCCAATTCTCAACCTACCCTTAGCAACATAGATAAAGTGATAAACAAAATATGCATAAACAAAAAATAAAGAATATCATAAACTGTAAATCTTTAGAGCAGATGAAGGCGTTTGGGGAATCTAGAGTTCGATTGCTTTTTATTGGAAAATTAAGAGATTGGGTTTGGGCTTAAAAGTTGGGCCCAAATCTGATTCGTTAACAAAGAAAACCCAAGAAAAGGAAAAATGCAATATTGTTTGATATCAGGATGATATGTATCGGCCGATATTTGGAAATATCAGCCAATATCGACCAATATCTCGAAAATATCAGCCAATACCGATCGATATCGGCTCAAACTGATACGTCATATTTTTCATTAGATCGTACCAGTATGGGCCCAAAACCGATATATCAGTTGATATATTAGACATATCGGTTGATATTTAGAACCTTGCCATTATTATAACACAATTTCTTTTTGGCAAGCTTATAGTGGGAGTAGCTTCTTTTCTTTATGAAGCCTAGGAAAGGATAATTGCGGAGATTTCACATTTCAGGAGTTGAGGCAAGGGGTGCAAACAGACCTCCAAGAGTTCCTTTATTTACCTACATGTACCCTGAATCTCCTTTCCAATATTTCAATTTCTGACTAACATTTTTTACATGGACATGCTCTAAAAACCAATGGGTTTTTTGGTCATATGGAGAAAAAAGTCATATCCCCACTCAAATAGCACTGTCACCACTTTTATTGGCAACATTCAAATTTATCTGCACTTTTATTAGGTTTCCTTTGTGTAATTAGCTATTAGGTAATATCAAGAGGCTAATTTCAGTTTTTCTCCTAGACCCTACCACACTATTATGTCCACTAAGACAAAACAAAGCAATCAAACACTAAGTCCCTCGTATGCATGTACTTGTACATTTAGTCCAAGAATTTCTCATTGAACTTAACTATCTTATACTTATTTTGTGGGTTTTAGCATTCTTTGCGAGCTTACATGAATGAAGACTATGCATGTATTACTTGAGATTATATAATCTGATTAATCTCAATACATATACACACATTTGCACGTGTGCACACTTCAATAATAAAAAATTAACATGCAATGATGTATTTGAATGTATTTAAAGAAAAATTATCAATCACAACAAATATTTATCTATTGGTCAATCTAAGTGGAGATATACCCACAACAAAATCGAATTGAATTCCTAGAATGCTTCAATTCTGTACAATGAACAATTTGAAGCTTTCTTGACATTATTAGTTGCATCAATCTCGATAGCAATGACAAAACCTAACGAAGTGACATGAAAAACTTGATCTTGTTCTTAATATCTCTGAATTGGTTTCACTGCAATATGTACTATTTCCATCAAGCTTGTCATTTCATCGAAGATATATGTAGAAAATGATCATATTTAGGTGTCAAAGATAAGAAGGTAGTAATAAATGTGATCAGTCATTTGTAGTTATGTTGAAATTGTTGAAAATGAGATAATTGATGCGTTGAACATTAAAGAAAGGGCAGAGACCAAATGATGACTAAATCATCTCAAAAGTCAGCAGCAATAAAGTTGGTAATGTGATGGTTGATGGTGGAGATGGAGGAATCGTAACCAGGGGTTGTTCAACTTCTATGGAAGAGAACATGATTTTTCTGGTGAGGACAATGGATGGTTCAGAAGAGCAGACGAGGGCGAATAAGTCGAATGACAAAATCCTTTCATTTAATGATGAAACGGACACAATCCTAGATCTTTTTTTGATTTGGACAGAAAAGAAATATCTCCTTACAAACCTTCTGATGGTGATTCACATTTGTCTAAAGGAGTCAGCAACAAGATAAGAGCTTGAACTATGAAGATGTTGAGGGAGGTGTGATTGCAATTGGCCTCTGATGCAAATGATGAAAGCAACAGATGTCATGATGATGAAAGTGGCAACAAGATTAAAAGAAGAGATACTAATATCAGAGATGAATCTTCATTAACCAAATTTTACTCGACAACACTTGTAATTCATCTTCCGCCAAGAAAGAGCTTCTCCGACTAACTTAAATTGGGCATATAATCATTTCTTTCATTTATCAAGCCAAAATAAGAAAAGGAATCATCTAGATGAAATTCCCAATCTTCATACATATCATGCTTTACTTCTAATGGATCTTCATAGTCTGCAGAGTGATCACCATAATAATAATATCCCATGAAACTTGATAACCTTGCTATAATACCAAATCTGATGCAAAACCAACCAAAAATTGCTTTTTTGTTTCCAATATATTGATTTGTGAATTTTAGGGTCTTTGGAGAGGTTTTGTGATAAATTTGAGTTGCATTGGAGAGGTTTTGTGATAAATTTGAGTTGCACAAGGTTGGTAGATGTGGTGGAAGATTAGTGAATTTGTTATAGGTTATTTTAGGTTATCTCGTGAAAGAAAAAAATGATCAAATAATATCAAACAACAGATAGTTAGGGTCCAGATTCAGATCTGGACAGCAACTAAACAAAGGATTTTAGGGCCTCAATTATAGTTTCAAATAAGTGCCGGTCTGTGGTTTATTTATTGGGTCGTTTTGCTTTAAAAAAAATAGAAGGAAAGAAAAAAGATAACAAGGTTTCACACCTTTTTGTGAGTGGCTTCACGTCCTAGATCCATCACCATAGAGATAGATTTCACACTCAATAACGCATCACCTAAAAAAAAAATAATGGAGCAGGTTTCCATAACGTTCATTACTTATGAAACTTAGGAAACTTGCATTTTGTATTTATGAGATATCAATAGTTGTAAGAGGAGAGCAAATGATTCTCTCTGTATGCTAAAACATCATTAACTGATTTTCGCATCATAAACATACCTGATGATAAATATCTGTACTAACAATTCTGAATGGCAAGCAAGCTCATACTGCACCATGTGTTGCTTGATACAAAATAGGCTAATCTTCCACCTTTCCTGGTTTGTCACTGCTGCATATTTTGCTTCTCAAGGATCAGCATCTGAATAATGAATAAACATGGACAGAAAATAATACCACGGAACACGTGGAAAGAGTACCAAAATGGTCAGAGTACCAAAATGGTCAATGTACAATAGAACAGTTATTATTTAATAAAAGAAATGTAAGCTATTTAGCTATAGGACCAACTTACTTACAGTCAGGAATAAAAAATTATCAGCTCATACTATTGCTGAGAGATATCATATGGTTACAAAGACACACATCAGCTTATACTACCTTGACATTTACCAAACCCAAGGTCCTGACATTTCAGAGAGCATTTGAGATTCCACCCTGTTGGCAAAACAAACTTTTAGTATTTAGGGTGTTCTTAGCTATTTCTAGTTAGGTTATTCTCAGTAAATATTAAGTTTAGCAAAACTATTTGAACATTAGAAAACAAGAAACAGGTCAGCAAAAGGAAATGGAATACGCAAAAATCTGTTAGATTTTAAAAAGTTCACAAATCATTGAGTTACATCAAGGGAGTGCTTACAGTTATGCTTCAAGGCAATTTATACTAATAGGACAGAAGATTAACTTCCAGTTCATAATGATGATATATAGTAGTATTACAATTAACAGTCAATTAATAACTACACATTATCAATGATAAAACAATTTTAATTTGTATTGTAGAGACATCTCTGAATGGCACTCTGAGGTTCAGTTTGAGTCCGAGTCCTCAAAACTCTCTGCTGTAAATAGGAACTGTGGGATTCAGTAGATTGCATGATTCTCAGCTCGTGTGGTCCATAAATGGATCCATGTCACACCGCCACCAGTGCATCGTCCCTTTCCCCATAAAAGATAGACCTAGTTCTGTAAAAGGAGACAATATTCACACTAAAATGATCACGGAATATATCTCTATAAACAGAGACAATCTTCATACTAAAATGATCACAAAATATATCTCTATAAAAGAGAATCTTAACACTAAATGGTATTATGAAATTTTTGTTCACTACAAAGACCTTTTTCTACATCAATGATATGGAGTTCTGTTGGATTCAGAAGTTGTAGATACTGATGACTTACATAAATAGGTGATCAGAAAAGAAGATCGGAGAATATGACACATAATTTGAAATATAAGATAGACCTGAGCATATGGCACAAGGGGGGGGGGGGATGAAAAACAAGATATGAAATGCCAATCCCACATCACACTAAATCCTTCTTGTAAATGATTTTATCTCTTTTTCCATGAAATATAAAAAAAACCTGTATAATGACATCAACAGATAACAGAGGAATAATTAAAAATTAAAGGGTAAGCGGAAAGAAGAAAAAAAAAAACAGATATAGAAAAATAAAATATAAGAAACAGTGCCATGTCAAAGTCTTTTTAGGTTTCAGATTCCATTCAATCCAAGTGTAGTGTTCTATGATAATGATAGTAAGAAAGTAAAACTCTTGGTGAGTAATCCCAAGAAAAACCCATAAACCCCCCACCCAAACCCCAAAAGAAGGAAAATGAAAGGGGTGGAGGAAAGAGAAAAAAAGCCACATATATATGCGCACACATACACATATGCAAAGACACATCCACATGATTGTTTCTTTCTTTCCTTGTTCTATCAGTGAAAGTAACAGCTGACAATCGACTGAAACTAGGCTGTAAACAATCCTGCCATTGAATTAGCCGTATGAAAATAAATCCAAAATTGTTAAAACATGCAAAATTTTGATAAAAGATAGCGACAAATTATGATGGTATAAATATACAGAAAACCACCTCATGTGTAAGGTTTTGAGACGTACTTCCAAAAAATACAGGAATAAAGGCTTTTTAAGATGTTTAAATTTACATGTGCTGAATGTAAATTTTGGATGCTGCTTCCAATGGCGTGACTCTAAAAATGGCATTATAATCTTAGAACAGAAAAGAAATGTGACTACTACTACCTCCTTTGATCTAGAGTTTGACAGAGACGAGGGTTTTTGTATCTATCTTTAAAACATGGTATTAACAAGAAAAACATGATTGTGGCCCATATAACACATGTGAAATAGCAGACCCAAACTTGTGAGTGACAAAATCTAAGCCGTAGGATTTGAAGATATAGGTTGCCATAGGTATTAATTTGGATATTAGGATCAATTTATTGTTTAAAAAATAGGTGATGGTTTGGCCAATTCATTGGTTGCTGCATTTAAACCTCAGATGCAAGAATTTAAGATAGCAGATGCTCTTTGTAACCAAATGTAAAACATAACTAAATATTGATCCATATATTTCTCCACAAACGACTAGATTATATGATGTTCCACTTTTAAGATTAACTTTAGGGTTCAGCAATGCTCAAGGCATGTGTGGATGATATTGCACCAAACATTAATAACTGTTCTTTTTTTGTGTCTGTGAGAAATAACCTAAATTTTGGTTAAGCCTAACATATGATCATGTGCTTACCAGTATACCGTTGTCGGCGGTGGGAAACTGACCGACAGTGGCCATTGGCGAAGGAGAGTCGGCGGTGAGAGGGAGAGAGGAGGGCAGGGAGGAGAGCGAGAGAGGGGGAGGAAAGGGGAAAAGAGAGGGGAGCGGCTGCGGGCGGAAGGAGGAAAGGAGGGGGGAGGAGGAGGAAGGAGGGGCAAGGGAGGAAGAAGGGGGTGGCGACAGCGAATGAGCGAGCGCTACTGTCTCCCTCTCTCTCTCTCCCCTCTCTCTCCTCTCTCGGATGAAGATGGACAAACAGACGGACAAATTTTGTATCGGAGTTGTTGATAAATAAACCCTAAAAAGCATAATCTTCAATAGAGAGAGTCATTGGTTTGTATTGAGTATAATATGGGTATAGGAATGGGCAAAGCCTAACTACCCAATATCCAAAACTAACACTCCCCCTCAAGCGGGAGCATAGATATCTATCATGTCCAGCTTGCTACATAAGTTAGAAAACAGCTCTGGTAAAGCCACTTTGGTAAGAAAATCTGCCAACTGATTTGAGGATGGTGTGAACAGAAGAGAAAAATCTTCTTGGTCCAAGCATCTCTGACCAAATGACAGTCAATCTCAATGTATTTAGTCCTTTCATGAAACATATGATTCTGAGCAATATAGATTGCTGACTAATTATCACAATGCATAAGCATAGGTTCAGGCTGTTTAAAATCAAGCTCTATCATTAGACTCTTCAACCATATCATCTCGCAAGTAGTATAAGTCATAACTCTATATTCAGCTTCTGCACTTAATCGAGATACCACATCTTGTATCTTACTCCTCTAAGTCACAAGATTTTTTTCCAACAAAGGTGCAATATCCAATGGTAGATTTCCTATCCCCCTTATCACCAGCATAATCAGAATCAAAGTACCCAAAATATGTATATGTACATCTTGTACAACAGACCTTTTTCTGAAGAGCTTTTGACATAAATCAGAATTCTTTATGTTGCTGTCCAATGAACTTCTCTAAGCTGATGCATGAATCTACTCAGTACCCTAACTACAAATTTTATATCTGACCTAGTAACTGTGAGATAGATTAGTTTTTCAATCAATCTTTTATACCTTCCTGGATCATCAAGAGTGTGACTGTCATCAAACCACAAGTCCATATTGGCTTTGATTAGCCTGATTTTATCACATTTTTATGCTCATATTTATCTATCATTTATTTATAAATAATGCTACTCAGGTATTTTTAGTGGTGTTTTATAGGTAAAGTTACTAGGAGAAGATTGGACCACAAAAATACTCTCTAAAGACTATAAAGGCTGCCTAAAAGAGTTGAAGGCGAGATATGAGGCTTGGCACTACCGGGATCGCTCTACTCCGCCTAAAACTGACATCAAATAGATCTACACTCAATTCAGAGGAGTTTAAGGTTAGTTTGAGCAAAAATACAATTTTGCAAAAGTTCAAGGGCTTAAACGCAAAAAGGCAAAAATGGACAAAGATGCAAAATGCAAAATTCATTTATATATTCTCTCTGTAATTTTGTATTAATTTTGGACCTGCATGTAAAATAGCCCAAAAACCCTAGGCTATAAATAGCCATGTACAGCCTAGGGTTAGGGCTGCCCTTGTTTTGGCCATATTTTTTAAGAAAAAATTATTTTATTCGTTGTCATCTATCTTCTTTAGCAAAATTTCTGTGAGTTTTGGGTTCGTAATTATTAGCTAATCATTAGGGGCATCTCGTGTTTAGTGGTGAAGGCGCAGTCTTCTTTCTCGTTCTGCGAGCACAAAGACGACAGAGAGGTGACACAGCGTAGGGCCCACGATCTGCACGTGCAGAGAGAGCCACATCAGGTTCGTGTGCTGGGTGTGGTTGATCAAAGCATGGGGCCCATAAAATTGGGTCGCCTCGGTGCGCACAAGAGAGAAGGTGGTTGTGGGCCCACTTGCCCACATCCCTGTAGCAGTTGGGCGTGGATTTACAGCACAGAAATAGCTGTTTCTTCACCTTGCCTCGAAAATCGCACGCAAGAGGGAACTGTAGCAGAGGTGGGTTGCGTGTGAGATCTGCAACGCACCGTAGCAAGAGGTGGAGAATTGGGTTGTGGGACCCACGCGCTCTCGCTTCATTATGGCACTGTTGAGCGGCGACATCACTTGATCTACAGGTAATTAGTGATTTTTATTATTAATTTAGTTTAATTTTAATTAGTTAGTGAAGTAATTGGTAGAATTTGTTAGTTTATTAATTTAATTAGTTTAGTTAATTAGATTATAGCAATTAATTATCAAGTTTAGTCATGCATTATTTATTGGATTATCTAGTCATTAATTATACCATGAGTAACTAAATTTCCCCTTGCATTTAGGGAGATGAACCTAGGCTAGAGTATTTTGAGATCATCTGTTAGATCTCCTATCTAAACTGTATGCGTACCAATTAAACAACTAGAAGATTAATTTCTAGAACTAGGTATTTGACGGGCTATGCATCTCTATTTAATGATCCATTCTTAGGATTTTACTGCTTTTTCGCATTTAATTTAAGTTGTTAATTTTATTTACCTTTGATGGATAATATAATATGGATGATACTGTGTGCTTAAATCTAATATTCAGATTTAATTTGTCTTTTTTGAATAGGAATTTGGTGACTGGCAACAGGCCGGTAGAGACAGGGGTTGACATATGATGCTAGTGCAGGGGATTCAATCCTAGATGCTTAACCATTTTAGATATATAATTAGTTCAATATACATACCACTCAAACTCCCAAAACTTTTGACTAATTCGCCTAGATAGTGTTTAGAACTAAGGAACCACTTATCCATGTGGATCGACCCACAAGTGTTACATCGAACGACCGTGCACTTGTGATTACTAAAACGGAAGAGTCAAATCTCCCCATCAGGCTTCCATTAGAGTATTAGCTGGTTTGCAACCCAAAGTCATGTCTTCTCCAGAAGATACAGAACATATTTCTGTTGATAAAGTACACTATGTTTTCGATGTGCAACCTCAATCTTCAGAAAGTATTTAGGCATACTCATGTCTTTGGTCACAAAATGACGCCTATGATACTCTTTTGTTTTCAGTAAGTCAGCTGAATCACCCCATGTGAGCAGAATATTAACATACACTGCAGAATTTTCAAGTCACACTTAGTAAGTCGAATAAATACATAGTGCTCTGAGTGACAACGATGAAAACCAATGCCAGAGATGGTGATATTAAACTTCTTAAGCATATCTGTAAACTCTGCTTGAGTCCATATATTGCCTTCCTGAGACAACAGACTTTATTCTCCCCATGAGCAACATACCTCGGAGGTTGCTTATATAGACCTCCTTTAAATCACTATACAAGAAGACATTCTTAACATCTAGCTGAAACAAACAGCAATAGAGAATATAATCCTGATGGAGTTCAACTGAGCAACTGGAGAAAAAGTCTAAAAGTAATCCACGCCATAGGCTTGAGTATAACCTTTGGCAAGAAGTCTGGCCTTATACTGATAACCGAACCATCTGGTGGTACTTCAAAGTGTAGACCCAACAACCACAACAACAACATTTGTAGGTGCCGATACCAACTCTCAAGTTCTGTGAGAAATAAGAGCATCCATCTCTTCATTCATGGCCTGCTTCCAGACAGGTACCAATATAGCCTCATCATATGGCATGAGTATAGAAATAGAAGACAAGGAAAAATTGACAAAAAGAGATTAAGACGATCATAGAAAACAAAATGAAAAATAAGATAATCAGCATGACCTCTTATCTTTGCGGAGAGTAATAGAAATATTAAGATCAGAAGGATGTGTTGATGGTTAAGGAAGTGAACCTTTCACTGGAGAGGAGGAATACGTCAGAACTGGTTCAGAAATAGGAACTTTTTACCGATGAGTGTAGACAAATCAAAAATCCTTTAAAGGCTACGTTTCAGGAGGTGCTTTAGTGTCTTTCAATGACACTGACGAAGAGACATCAAAAACAGAAGCAAGTGCAGGAAACGGAACAGACGGTGGAAGAGGGACAAACTCTGATGCGGTAACTGGACTCTGTAGAGAGAAGTATAGAACAGACTCGAAGAACATGACATCTGCAGACATAAAATACTTTTTGTTGGAAAGATTGAGCACTGGTATCCTTTCTTAGTTCTAGATTATCCAACAAATACACATTTGATAGACCGAGGAGACAGTTTATCCAAACCAAGAGACAAGTCCTGAACAAAACACGTACAACCAGAAACACGAGAAACCATGGAAAAAGGAATTTTCTTAGGATAAAGATAAGAAAATAAAACTTAAACATTAAGAACAGATGAAGGCATCGTATCAAGCACTCAACACAACATCAGACCACAAATATTTTGGATCATACATATGTATCATCATATAATTCAAGCAACATTTAGGATGTGTCTATATTTGCGTTCAGCAACGTCATTCTGTTGGATGTGTAAGAGCAAGAAGTTTGATAAATAATCTCCATTTCAAACCAAAAAAGAGACGTCACTTTTCACAAATTCCAAGGCATTATCAGTTCGAAGCACACGAATGAAGTAGAAAATTATTTTTTTATTTCATTAAACAAAAGTTCAATAACACCAAAAACTTCAGACCTCTCTTTTCGTAAATACAGCCAAGTCATGCGAGAAAATTCAACAAAAATGAGAAAATATTTAAAGCCTTTAACTGAAGGCACATGACTAAGACCCAAACATCTGATGAACTAAGTCAAATGCAGAACTACTGTGGTTATTGACTCGACTCTGATAAGCGGCACGGTGATATTTGCCTAACTCACAAGACTCATATACTAAAATAGAAACAAAAGACTCAATAAAAACTACAGACCGCAACTTTTACACTGAAGGATGACCTAGACGCCAGTGCCAGAGTAGAACAGGATTAGGCTGGCCTGCAACTAAACCAGTAAGGTTTACTCGATCGTCCAAATAGTACATACCTCCCATCTCATGCCCTAAACTAATCCTCCTCCCAGTCGACAGGTCCTAAAAAACACATTGGGAAGGAAAAAATATTATCTTGCAACTATTGCGTTTTGTAAACCGACTAATAGATAATAAACTAATAGGAAATTTTGGAACACATAAGGCATCGATAAGAGCTAAAGATGGAGTAGTCTGAACTATCTCATTGCCTAATACAGGTGACTAGGTACCATCAACAATATTAACAGAAGAAAATTTATTTGAAATATTTAATGAAATAATTTTTTGCTTAATATCTGTCATATGGGATGAGGCTCCTAAGTTTAATATCCACGGCTTTTAAGAAAAGGCAATATAGGCACTCATATCTGAAAAAGATGTATGAGTCGTTGAATGACTATTCTTAAAGAACTATCATACTCTTGTGATATAACAACAGTGGGAGAGCCATAGGAACCAGAGTGAGGAGCTGAGGGAGCGCAAACATGGGCAGTATCACCAGGGGCAAGAGTATCAGCATAACTAGTATGTATTCAGCGCGACCAAACTTCTCTCAGCACTTCTCAGATATGTGGTTATTCCTTCTGCAATGCTTACATTGCCTAGGACCCTTATCAGTCTACAATCATAGAAACCACAACCTCCTCCATATGAACCATGTCCTCCTCCAAAATCATGGTCGCAACCACCATCACAACCTATGCCTCCAAAATCATGGTCGCAACCACCATCACAACCTCTGCCACGTCTGAAGACTATGGCAAACTGCTCAATGGATGGTGCAAGTGTCACATCAGCCAAGCATGCTTTGCCCTATGAAATCTTGTTTCGACCCTCGTGCAGGCTCTTCAAAATATCATACTCGCAGCGGTAAACTAACCCCTGAACAGCTGGCACTAAGCAATATACAAGAACCGGTCTCTTGACCTGAATAGCTCTTTAGATTTTTCAAATATGATAAGAAAATAATTGAGGAAATTTATTTCGTGGGGTAAGGTAGAGGGTGTTGGCCCAAAGGCCTATCACCCTAGTTTTGATGATGATCAACTCATGAAGTTATGTTTACTAATAATCTTGTGTTTAATTAGTGACAGATTCATTATCAAGATCTTAGTAGGTGCATAGCTCAACAAAGGATAAAATGTCAAGATTGGAGCTAGCACGGTATGATCCAAGGAGCTTTTGGATCAAGCTTGGACCAAGTCAAGAAGATGAGAAGCCTTCAAGTGAAGACTTCAAGAAGATGAAGACTTGTGTCTAGGTATAAGATTTTGTTTTTGTTTTAGTTAAAAATGTAAAGGATAGAATAGTGGTGGATTGCTCAAGTATATATCACACACACACTCTTGATTTAATTGTCTTTTCATAAAAGAATTTTCAGTTTAGAAAAGACTTTCATTTTGGGAAAATATATTTTGGTTTTTGGTGTTTCTCATATACTTATCTTTCAACCAAAACCAAGTTTATGCTTATTGTCAAAAACATAGATATTTCATCTTGATTGTGTAGTGGATCATATCCATACACACTATGCTTTAAAAGTATATCTTATTTTTGTATTTGATGAAGATTTGAAAAAACATATTTTGGAAAAATATTGTTTTGGAAAAACAGTTTTATCATGAGCCAAATATTTCCAAGTTACAAAAATAGTCCAATCTTTTATAACATGCCTTGATTTTGTGCAAGCATGTTTGTATATCAAAGTATATTGGTAAAACTATTTTGTAGATTTTTTAAGTATTTTATGGGATTTTATTTGAGCCTAAAAGACTAACTTTTTAATCCCAGAAAACAGTTTCCAGGCTTCAGCAAGTCGACTGTATAGTCGACTTGGTCTGAAGTCGGTCGACCGGCTGGGTCGACCGACGTGCACGCCTTTGTGCACTGGAGGACGGCCGACCGTACGGGTCGACCGCGCCAGAGAGCTCTGCTCTCTGGAAATCTCGGCCGACCGTACGGGTCGACCGACAGAGAGTTCGACTCTCTACTCCAGTTGCTCGGTCGACCCAGGCGGCCGACCGTGGCTCCAACGGTCGGATTTCTGACCGTTGGCGGTCGACCGCACGGGTCGACCGGCAGGCCTGACAGACCCCAACGGCTATATTTTTCTGGCCTATATATTTGGGGGTTTGGTCATTGTTTTGAGTCAAGATTTTAGGAGAGCTTTGAGCCAGTTTTTCCCACTCCATTAAAAGAGTTTTCTCAACATATTTGAGAGCAAATATTTCCAATCAAAAGGAAAGTTTTATCAAGAGTGTAAAAGTGATTTCTTGAGTTTTTCACCATAGATTCAATTCAATCCTTACTTTCTCACAATCACTTGAGCTATCCATTGCCTAATCTATCCATAAGATTGTGTTGTGAGAGTTTTTATTAGGTGATCAAAGTGTTGTGATCACCAAAGATCTTTTCTTTGTTCTTTGAGGAGACGGGCAAGTGTGCTCGTGGTTGTTTAGGGTTCGGGTGCGAACTCTTGTTGATTGAGGTGCGGCCTCGGCGAGCCGGTGGGCTTGCGGTGTGTAAGGGACTAGAGAGTCCGAGGGCTTGTAGGTGTTGCAGCACCAAGGAGAGATCCATTGGGATCTTGCATAGTGGAAATCCTTCGTGTGTCGAAGGCGGGGATGTAGAGCAAGTGTGCTCGAATCTCGAAACATACCCTTGTGTTTGCGATTGCTCATTCTCTCTCTCTCTCTATCTATTTTATATTTTGCATTCCTTTATTGTCTATCTTTATATGCATGATATACTTGTGTGCTTAAATTGATATACTTGCGTGGGATTGTTGCTAACACTTGTATTCAACCAAGAGAGCCAACGCGGCACCTCAACCCATTCAAGGGGAATCTAGAGGAGTTTGTCCAGAGCCCTTCACGGGGAATTCAGCAACACTCTTGTGTTATACATAGTGTTTAGTGTAAAAGATTTAATTAGGTCATAATTGTTTTAGCTTCCGCATTATTAGGCATTAAGTGACCATTAGATTAGCCATCACCTATTCACCCCCCTCTAAGTGAACTTTCAATTGGTATCAGAGCTTGGTACTCTGATTTGGGTCTAACAACCTTGAGTTAAAGATCCTCATTTTAGGCTAATCACGTATTTTGTACACACACCATGGATTTCATATCACCACCCACCTTTGACATTCTTAACATCCAAATTTGGAAGGTTAAGATGTCATTGTACCTCAAGGCCTTAGGCATTCATGTATATCTTGCCACAACTAATAATGCATATTGTTTAGATGGTAAGAATTTTGAGGCTAATGCAAAAGCCCTACATGCTTTGAAGAGTACCCTAAATGATGATTACTTATTTAGGTTGCTAACATTGATTCGGCTTTTGTAGTTTGGAACATCATCACCTCCCTTGACGAAAAGGATCTATACTATGCCGAGAGCGATTCGGACGTTGGAAGCAACACTCCAACGTATGCTATATGGTCCAAGGGATAACCCCCTTGAGGTAAACACCGAATCCGAGCTAGATGATGAAGACATGTCATATGATGAGCTCACTACATTTTGCCAATTATTGCTTGAGAGATATGACATGATTAAAAAGGAAATAAAAATTTGAAAAAGAACATTGCTTGCATGCATATAAAACAAGATTCATTTAAATCTAACATTGCATGTTTAGAAAAAGAAAATAACAATTTGAAAGGAATTTTGATGCCATGCTTAATGAAAAAGATTCATTAGAAAATAAAATGGCATGCTTAGAAAAGGAAAATAAAGATTTGAAAAATGAGAATGTTTCCTTGCTTTCTAAATTGAATGATTTATGTGAAGGGAACACTACTTTGAAAAATAAGATTGATTTGGTGGAAAAACAAAAGGAAGTTGTTTTCAAGAAAATAAATCTTTGAAAAGAAAAATTTGTGAAAAAGAAAGATTTTGTTTCACAAAAGAAAAAGAAAAATGATTCTTTATCTCATCATGCTTTTCATGTCACCACTAATGAGATTAAAGATTTGAAAAATAAAATGAATGGTTTGAGTTCAACTTTGAACTCTTGTGCTTTTAATCATTCTAGGTTGGAGTCAATGTTCTCAAAGAAACAAACTCCACACTTTCATGCACATCATAACCATGCATTTGCTTATGTTGCACAACATGATCACACTCATACACATAAGCATACTAAGGTGTACATATGTACACATTGTAGCCGCAAAGGCCATTTAGCAAAGTTTTGTTATGATAATATTAATTCTCTAAATTTTGCTAA
Organism: Agave tequilana; assembly: GCA_038442645.1. Taxonomy (NCBI): domain Eukaryota; kingdom Viridiplantae; phylum Streptophyta; class Magnoliopsida; order Asparagales; family Asparagaceae; genus Agave; species Agave tequilana. The sequence continues at coordinate 147,015 of JAVJIF010033991.1, forward strand.
TTATAAAAATGTTTGGGTTCCTTACAAGACTAACCCCAAAGGACCCAAGAAAATATGGGTACCAAAACCCCCACCATTTACTTTTGATGTAGGTGAGGGCTCTCACAAAACGTGAGAGGATCGGTGCCTTGGTAGTGGATGCACTTGGACATGATGGACATACTTTTAGGATGCATCACTATCAAGGAGTTTTGGTGGGACAACCACCATGTAAGGAGCTTTGGAGTTGGTAACAATCTCTAAACTCTTATTTTTATGTACATGCTAGTTCATTTTATCATATTCATAGCATGTTCATATTTTTTTTGTGCTTCATGTGGTATTTACATGCTTAGATGTAGAATGTGTCAAACTTACATTTATACATATATGAATAGTGAACTACAATTGACTCATATATAATTGAACTTCATGCTCTTTTGTATCCACTATATGCATATGTATAGTCTAGTTTTGATGATTCTCATTTATACATGTTGTTGCCTATTTTTGTGCTTTACTTCATGTATATGTATTTTTAATTCAAATCTAATAAATATACATGTATACCCGTGAGTCTCTTGCCTTCATGCAAACATCATTTAATAGACTCTTTTATATTTGGGATATGTATGCATATTGTTAGAATTGGATAAATCATACATATACCTAGAAGTTTGTTGATTTTATGAAAAATGATTTTGAATTGAATTGTTAAAAATGTGACTTATGATCTTTTTGAGCTTCATTGACCATTTTCATAAAAATGCTATTTACATGATCATTTAACACTCACACTTTTGTTAAAATCATTTTGAGCCTTATAGACCATGAGTGCTTTAAATTTTGTGTATCTAGTTTTGTTTATGAAAAACATAAGATTTGATATATTTGAAGGATCTTTTACTAGTTTTTCAAAAACAATTTATACTAGTTATTTATTCTTCAAATAGTTTTTGAGATTGACACATGATTCTATTTTTTCTCAAAATTTGATGCTTTATGATTTGAATATTAGTTTAAATGTTAGTTTTTATCAACACTAGGATTTATACTTGAACATATTATGGGCCACAAATAAATCTATTTATATTTGTGCTTAAATGCTTATTTGAACCCATGAAATGTGTTTGTATTGCTTGGTTTTGATGATACATACATTTTTAAACTTGTATTCCCACTTTTTGGATTTGATTTATGATCATGTGTTTTCATTTCATGTATATGTGTATTTTGCCAAACTTTAAGATATACATGTATACCTCTTGAGTCATTTGCCTTTATGCAAATCTATTTATATGGACTCAATTGTGTTTTAAGAGATATGTATGTATACTTATTGTGTTGTCAAAACATACATATATCTTGAAATATAAATTTTGTTTTTAATAAAAAATGTGTGATGATTTTCATGATTTAAAGAATATTGAGGTTTCATTGACATTTTTGCTTTATTCCTTGCTTGAACGATTCCGTACTAGTTTTAAAACATTTTCATATTAACTAGTGCAAATTCTTCATATGGTAGAGTATATGATAAGCTTACTCTTCAATTGGTATCATTGGATATTTTCAATTGGTATCAATATGATTTTTTATATACTCGTATTTTGATTGTATGTATGAATGCTTTCAAATTTAAATTATATCAATTTCTATTGGTATTATCTTTCATACATGTGATCTTTTGTGCTTTAAGAGAGTGAATCAATTGTTCTTATAGCACATTGTATATGCTAAGCTTAATTCAACTTTCAATTGATAATTCTTCAAACTTATGCAATATGTTTTCAAAATTGATATCAAAATAAAAAAATATGTTGATTTGATATCTCAAAATGTGTTCTTAAGAAAAGTTCAAAATTTTGTTTTGATAAAGAAAAATTCAAAATTTTTGATTTGTATTTCCTATATGCAAGGAGAGCTTAACATCTCTCTTACATATGGATTCATGTTGAGTATATTATAAATTGAGGAGCTTGACAACTCTTCTTTATATGATATACGTGTGTAGGGGGAGCTTCACATCTCCTCTTATGCATTACATAATATGTGTTATGTGAGTTAGGGCTTGTCATCCCTTCTTCATGTAATGCATATGTGTAGGGAAGCTAACTTAGCGTCTTCTTCTTCATGAATGTATATCGCATATAAATTTTTATTGATTGATTTGTATTACCCCTTCTTGATCTCTTTGTTTTTGACAAAAGGGGGGAGAAAAATTTGTTTGATTTGATTTCACTTTGAACCCTTTGTTGATGATTGACAAAAGGGGGAGAAAGATTTTGAGTTTATATGCATGGTTGAATAAGATTTATGTTTATGCATATATATTTTTGTATTGCAAATAGGAGAAAAAGATTTTGATTTATGCTTGTTGCATGTTTTATCTCCATACTTGCATACATATTCATGTGCCTCATTGCCATATCTATTATTTATTTGTTATGCATGAGTTAAGGGGGAGCTTCTTTGAAGCTTTACTTTAATCCATGCATATATAACTTCATGAGTTTTGTCATCATCAAAAAGGGGAGATTGTTGGCCCAAAGGCCTATCACCCAAGTTTTGATGATGATCAACTCATGAAGTTATGTTTACTAATGATCTTGTGTTTAATTAGTGACAGATTCATTATCAAGATCTTAGTAGGTGCATAGCTCAACAAAGGATAAAATGTCAAGATTTGGAGCTAGCACGGTGTGATCCAAGGAGCTTTTGGATCAAGCTTGGACCAAGTCCAGAAGATGAGAAGCCTTCAAGTGAAGACTTCAAGAAGATGAAGACTTGTGTCTAGGTATAAGATTTTGTTTTTGTTTTAGTTAAAAATGTAAAGGATAGAATAGTGGTGGATTGCTCAAGTATATATCACACACACACTCTTGATTTAATTGTCTTTTCATAAAAGAATTTTCAGTTTAGAAAAGACTTTCATTTTAGAATATATATTTTGGTTTTTGGTATTTCTCATATACTTCTTTCAACCAAAACCAAGTTTATGCTTATTGTCAAAAACATAGATATTTCATCTTGATTGTGTAGTGGATCATATCCGTACACACTATGCTTTAAAAGTATATCTTGTTTTTGTATTTGATGAAGATTTGAAAAAATATGTTTTGGAAAAATATTGTTTTGGAAAAACAGTTTTTATCATGAGCCAAATATTTTCAAGTTACAAAAATAGTCCAATCTTTTATAACATGCCTTGATTTTGTGCAAGCATGTTTGTATATCAAAGTATATTGGTAAAACTATTTTGTAGATTTTTTAAGTATTTTATGGGATTTTATTTGAGCCTAAAAGACTAACTTTTTAATCCCAGAAAACAGTTTCCAGGCTTCAGCAAGTCGATTGTATAGTCGACTTGGTCTGAAGTCGGTCGACCGGCTGGGTCGACCGACGTGCACGCCTTTGTGCACTGGAGGACGGCCGACCGTACGGGTCGACCGCGCCAGAAAGCTCTGCTCTCTGGAAATCTCGGCCGACCGTACGGGTCGACCGACAGAGAGTTCGACTCTCTACTCCAGTTGCTCGGTCGACCCAGGCGGCCGACCGTGGCTCCAACGGTCGGATTTCTGACCGTTGGCGGTCGACCGCACGGGTCGACCGGCAGGCCTGACAGACCCCAACGACTATATTTTTCTGGCCTATATATTGGGGTTTGGTCATTGTTTTGAGCCAAGATTTTAGGAGAGCTTTGAGCCAGTTTTTCCTACTCCATTAAAAGAGTTTTCTCCACATATTTGAGAGCAAATATTTTCAATCAAAAGGAAAGTTTTATCAAGAGTGTAAAAGTGATTTCTTGAGTTTTTCACCATAGATTCAATCCTTACTTTCTCACAATCACTTGAGCTATCCATTGCCTAATCTATCCATAGGATTGTGTTGTGAGAGTTTTTATTAGGGGATCAAAGTGTTGTGATCACCAAAGATCTTTTCTTTGTTCTTTGAGGAGACGGGCAAGTGTGCTCGTGGTTGTTTAGGGTTCGGGTGCGAACTCTGTTGATTGAGGTGCGGCCTCGGCAAGCCGGTGGGCTTGCGGTGTATAAGGGACTAGAGAGTCCGAGGGCTTGTAGGTGTTGCAGCACCAAGGAGAGATCCATTGGGATCTTGCATAGTGGAAATCCTTCGTGTGTCGAAGGCGGGGATGTAGAGCAAGTGTGCTCGAACCTCGAAACATACCCTTGTGTTTGCGATTGCTCATTCTCTCTCTATCTCTTTTATATCTTGCATTCCTTTATGTCTATCTTTATATGCATGATATACTTGTGTGCTTAAATTGATATACTTGCGTGGGATTGTTGCTAACACTTGTATTCAACCAAGAGAGCCAACACGGCACCTCAACCCATTCAAGGGAATCTAGAGGAGTTTGTCCAGAGCCCTTCACGGGGAATTCGGCAACACTTTTATGTTATACATAGTGTTTAGTGTAAAAGATTTAATTAGGTCATAATTGTTTTAGCTCCGTATTATTAGGCATTAAGTGACCATTAGATTAGCCATCACCTATTCACCCCCCCCCCTCTAGGTGAACTTTCAGAGGATGAGATAACACATTTTTCCATTGTCTCTTAAACTAAAAGAATTCATTCCTATTTATATGCCAAGAATGCTCACATGCATAAAGGTCTATCATAAAGCAATCAACCATTATACACATACATATGCATATCCAACTATTACATAAGAATTAACTATTATGTGTGCAACAATTGAAAACTTTATGACAGACCTTTGTGCATATGAGAATTCTTATCGTATAAATAGGGATGAATTCTTTTGGTTTGAGAGTCGGAGGAAAATTCCTCACTCTCCCCCTCGCCCTCACCCAACAAAATAGACTTCCTTAAATATTTTTTTATCCTATTTTGAAATCCAAAGAGCTTTTGAGTCAAAGAGACTGGCCGCTTGTGCACTCTTCAACAATGTCAACTAGTCAAGGGTTATTTACCTTTTGCAAATCTGATATTTTAGAGAGCATGCACGAAGGTCGAAATCAGATTTTGGAGGCCAAAGCATGCTTGACCAGCTCCACAAGGCGCTTCATTCTAAACCCCGGTTTTTTATTCTTAATCTTATATATTAAATTGTCTAAATAAATTTTACATAATTTATTTTTGTGAAATCGTCAAACAATCTACAAAATCTGACATTTATGAATTTTACAAATTTATCAGTGCTTTTATTATTTCTGTTACATATAAATATGTGATACTTTTTCTACTAATTTAAAATTCTGTAGTCAAATTCAGAGTATGCGTCTGCCATCGAACTTGTAAAGTATTTTGGTTTTGTTAACTGTTCATTATTATATAGGTTTCATTGGTAATGATTGATCTTGTGGAAATCCACTTCTGTTAACAAAGTTGTAGACTTCATTCTTTCTTGTTACGGCTACAGATTCTATATGTGATTTTAAATAGTTATTGAAATTGTCTTTTCCGTTCATGATTAATTCGTATGCCAATGCATGTCAGGAAGCTCCAAAAAAATATTAAAAGTTAGTTTCCTTTTCCTCTCCTCTTTGTGATATTATGGACAAAATCCTCCATTTTAACAAATTTATGGTTGATTTGCAACTTTGCAAAATTTACTATTCTTGACATCTCCCTATCTGGTTAATTTTTTGCTTTGACCTTGTGCCTGATTACACTTTACTTGTCCTGGCTGTCTATATATGCTTCGTTACAAACTTGTTATTGGTACCTTTACTATAAAGGTGTTACTGATTCTACAGCTTGTCTACACCCGCATACACTATCTATTTCTGAGATAGTTAAATAACAAGCTATTCTTTTTTAAATCCTTTTAATCAACTTGGTGCTAACTAATAATACTAGATCTCATTCGGCTATATGTTACAAGAGCTTTTGTTTCTAGCATAACTTCAGATCATGAATTCTTCTCAAGTATGTTGAAACTATCTCCATAAGTCAGTTTGGTTCACATGTCTCTAACTGATTTCATATTTTATAATTTAGTTGAGCATTACGTTTTTCTTTCCCTCCTAATAAACTTTTAACAAAGAACTGTAGTGTACCTGACTTAGTTTTATAATCCTACAGTGAAAATTGGCTAATTCTTTAACAAATAATTTATTTGTGCTTAGCTCAATATCCATCCTATTGTTTTATTCTCATTCTTTGCCCAACATGACTTGGCTCCATATTGAAGTGCTTGTGCTTCCTAGATAAGTAGATATCTTGTAGTTATTGTATCACTAATAAAACTTTTGTCTCATAATACACACACACACACTAAGAAGAAATAGAGGTGATCGGCATCTTCACAAACTATTCAAAAAGTTGCAAATAATTCGTGAATCATGGAACAACCAAATTGATCCACTATCTTATTTGGTTAACTGGCTTTTTACCAAATAAGCTGCAATAATTAAATGTGAATAATTCACATTTTGTTGCACTTTAATATTTTTATTCTAATGGGTTTTTTATTCTTAGTTTAGAATAGAGCAACATGACCGGCAGACCAAGTCCACAATGCACGCGTGAAAGTCTAATAATAAAATCTCATAACTTAATTATAAATAAAAATATTATGTATAATTGTGTGGCTTCTATCTATATATTTGTCCTGAAATTTTGCCAACAACCTACAAATTTTCCGAATCTTTTCTCATTCTGGATCTCTGATCTTCTAACCCTTGACGTATTATTCCAATTGCAGAAATTCTGACCATGATGACAGGTAACCACCAACTACGAATACCATATTATATATAGAACAGTGATCCTTATGGTACAAATCCATATGCCTGTAAGTGTAAGGTGTCTATGTCTTACAATATTGTTTATAAAGTTCTTAATTTTAGGTATGTCTAATTTTAATTACTTTTTTAACAAATAATATGTAGGTTCAGAAAAAGCACGCAAAGTGGTAACAAATTTTGGAAAGTTGGTTTGCAGGTGTCATTCTTCATCATGAATCAGAAGCCTTTGTTAAAAATATAATAACAATCCTATAACACAGGTAGTGGCACAAATACAATGATGATACTTGTTAGATACTAACTTTAACCAGACATGAATTAACTTGGCAAGGAAGTCAAAAAATGTAATTTTATAAGCTGAGATTACTCTTCAATGGACCCTTAAAGATGCTGTTTAACAAAAAAAGAAGGTGAGATACTGAAAAAAAAAAAAATGATAGCCCTTAACCAAATTCATCAATTTTAATAAAGCAAGTGACTGAAAGTAATATCAGCAAAGAAAGATGCAGGCATTTTTATAGTCTGAGGAATGCTCTGAATCATTTAGTGCCTCCAATCAGGGCCATCACCCCCCATGTTTACAAAGTAGTATAAGTTGGTCCTAAGAATCCACTGTAACAGGATGCCAATTCTCAACTGGCAGGATGTGATGAGCTCAAAAATTCTCTTTTGGCTGGTTCACCCATGTTTAAATTGTTGCCGAGATCTATTATGGTCAATAAATGCGAAGGAAATTGTACTAAAAACAAAACATAGAACGGTCACTCTACAACTAAAAACAAATGAATAAGAACAAGAAAAAGAAAAGAAAATTGTACACCATATAGAACTGTCACTCATTAATTTGGTTTAACCTTGTAAGGTACTTAATACATGGACCTCTTCTGTTAATCCAAACAAACATAACACAGAAGAAAACTTCCCTACTGCTCTTTCCCTAGAGGATCATGAGATCCTCACTTGCAATCTTTAACCCAAAGAAATTGCAACAGAAAAATGAAAACAGATTTTAGAAGAAAAGGGTTCTTCAACTTTGTTGTTAAATAGATATTGATTGAATCATCAAACTCTTCTCAGGGGAATTAAAACTCATGACAAATGACATCAACAAGTAAGACAAAGGAAGTAAATAAAAGACCAAAGAACCTGTCTACTTCTGGACACAGGACTCAACAGTCTTCATCCACCGAAGGAGCTCGGCCTTGTCCTTGTTTGCCATATACTGATGTAGAAACTCAGCAAGCTCATCATCAACATCCCTTTCCTCTAAGTAACCAAGCACAGCATTCTGCACCTCCTCGCTCAACTCCCTGCCCACCCACAAATCAAGGATCTAAGTTCCTAGAGAAAATAAATTATGTGTATTCACGGAACAAAGAATATTTTTATTTCAAATGCTAAAAAGTAACAATTTATACCCTCTCTTATTCTCTAACAATTGTTTGGATTTGTTTAAAAAAAAATTTCACATGTTCAATCAATAGTTATAAATTACAACATCTTTTTCCTAAAACCTGCCAAGTGGTTAAATAATGACCCTTAATTATACATCCAACTTTTTATATTAAACCTCAAATCCCACACATTCTTAATATGTGTGTGCGCGCGCGCGCATGTATATATATACATATACAGATATACATATGTATGTATGTATACATATAGATACATACATATGTATGTATGTATACATGTACATACATATGTATGTATACATACATATACATACATATACATACATATGTATGTGTGTATATATATACATACATATACATGCATATGTATGTATGTGTATATATACATACATACGTACGTACGTATCTATGTGTATATATACATACGTACGTACGTACGTATGTATACACATAGATACGTACGTACGTATGTATCTATGTGTATATACATACATACATACGTACGTACGTATGTGTGTGTGTATATATATAGAAATATGTATATCAGCCGCCGGCTGAGAGGCTCTCTCAACCTGCGGTGACGTGGCACAATATTACCCACACCACTAAGTTGCGGCCGCTTATTGGAATAAGTTAAATTACTAAATGCCCATCGGTAAAAGGTACTTATCCGTAATTGTTTATTATTATTTTTTCCCCTATTTTTTTACCGCTCTTTGTCAGATTTAGGATTTCATTTTCCTGCCATAAAGTGTTTTCTAAAAATAGCAATTTTCGGATCAGGTTTTCTCCTTTTTATTTAATGTCGACGTCGGAGCAGTCCACTTCCCTGCCAATTCTGGTCGCAGTCGTAAGCTCTCTATCTCCCGATCTAAATATGGACCATATATCATCTGGTTCAACTTTCTCTCAGAATATTGAAAATAGTGAAGGGTTGAGATCTTTGCATGCAGATCAAGAGGTTTTTATTTTATCATTTTCTCCCACAATTTTTAAATGTAGAATTTTTATTTTATCATAATAATAAATTGTCAGATAAAATTGAATTCTGTGACCATAGTCGCAGTATGAAATTTCATCTTCAAACCATTTGTTTTACAAGACATTGACCAAAGTCACAGTCCAATTAAAATTTATTAATAAAAACTGCGACCTTGGTCGCAAAAATGAAAACTAAGTTCAAAAAGACTGCTATTATATAAGATTGCGACCAATGTCGCAGTCTTCTAATCATCTTAATTACTTAACTTTCGAGACAATTTTCACTGCTTCAATTGACTATGTCTCTTGTTTTATAAGAATGCGATCATGGTCGCAGTATCCTATTTATATTACTTAATAAAAAATACTATGACCAAGGTCGCATTGTTATCAAACAAAACATTCTCAAAGAGACTGCTGTTACATAAGACTGCGACCGAAGTCGCAAACTTCTAATCATCTTAACTAATTAACTTACGAGATTATTGTCACTACTTCCATTGATTGCGACTCTTATTTCATAAGACTCTTGTTTCATAAGAATTTGACCACGGTCGCAGTATCCTATTTAGATTAGTTAATAAAAAAATACTATGACCAAGGTCGCAGACTGCTGTTACATACGACTGCGATCAAGTCGCAATGTTCTAATCATCTTAATTAATTAACTTACGAGATTATTGTCACTGCTCTCCATTGACTGCGACTCTTATTTCATAAGACTGCGACCACAGTCGCAGTATCCTATTTAGCTTAGAAAGGTCAAAAAAATACTGCGACCCTAATCGAAAAAAACACAAAAGGCTACAACACTGCGACCAAAGGTCGCAATGTAAAACAAAAATAAATCTAAAAAGTGAAAATAATATTAAAAAATTAAATCCAAAATTTTTCTTTTAGAAACTGCGCTTCGATTGCAGTTTTAGAAAACAAAAAAACTATTTCAAGTCACAAGTAATAGATTTTTATTGTGATTAAAACATCTTTTCAAAAAAAACTTGAACATAAGTGCGACCATGGTTGTATTCTTTTAAAATAAATTATTTTTCTAATTTAGTTATCAAGATCTGTAATTTTTTTGCTTGAAAAAGCTCAAAATTTTTCGATCTATAATTTTTTAGTGGACGAACAGTTGTAGCAGGTTAAAAGTGAAACTGAGGGTACTTCAGTCATTGGGCAACGAAAAGTAATTGAAGGTCTCCTTTTACCGCCTAAATTTTTGACTTCTCTGTGGCTAATATGAAGCCACGTCATGCCGGCTGAGAAACTTTCTCAGCTGGCGGCTGAGGTACAGTAACCCCATATATATATGTATGTATGTATATATGTATGTCAGCCGACGGCTGAGAGACCCTCTCAGCCTGCGGTGACGTGGCACATTATTAGTCACACTAGGAAGGACGCCCCGCCTATTGAAACAGTTGAAATTACTAAATGCCCCTACGGTAAAAGTGAATCTGTATAGTTTATTATTTTTTTATATTTCTGACGTAGTCAATATTGTCACAATTATCTTTTATAACTGAACCAAACTGCGACCAACTTCATCAAATCACGAAACTAATTTGAATGCTTCTTTATAAAAATTTGTTTACAAATTTGAATGCTTCTTTATTAAATTTTTTTACGCAGATATTATATATTTTAAGAATGCGCCTAAGCTCGTTGTTGTCAATAAAATAATTTCTCAATAGTTTTAAATTTTTTTACGCAGATATTATATTTTTAGGAATGCGCCTAAGGTCGTGGTGGTCAATAAATTATTTCTCAATAGTTTTAAAAGCGCCCTTTATCGCAGTCTATAATTATTTAATTTGTAGATTTTTTATGATATAATCTGTAAGAATTTACTGATTTCGAATATAGTCGCAGTTTACTTTTTTCGCATGTAATGTATATTATTATTTTTTTTTACATATTGAATGCGAACAAGGACTGCGACTATGATCGCAGTGCTTACGAGAGCATGTCGTGGATGTTTTTTTTACTAGGTTAAATGTAATAACGGTGACTAAGAACTGATACTATATCGCAGTTTACGTATTATTTTATATATTTGTTCTTCACTGTGACTGTTGTCTCAGCCGCCTATAAACTACGAATTTTTTTACTTATTGCATGCGAACTAGGACTGCGACTATGGTCGCAGTGTTTAGACAGCAGTCACAATTTTCTAATTTGTGATATACAGTGAAATATACTGATTTGAGAGGACTGCGATCATGTTCGCAGTATTATCTGTTTATATAGTTTATTTTGAACTGCGACCATGGTAGCTGTTTTTCACTTTATTGAATGCAAAACGAGCAAACTATTTATGACTGGACAGCGACCGTTGTCGCAGTTTCATATGTAATTATTATATGAGTATTGCGATCATTATCGCAGATAAGATGCAGAAATAATAACTATACGGTATACTTTATATGTATTTTAAAAATATGAAAGATTATTTTACAGATAGAAGTAAATTTTATTTATAACATAATATGGTCAGAAAGAGACCTTACAAAAAAAGAGCATTAAAAGCTCTTAAAAGAAGACAAAATAACGTTGAATATCAGAAGATCAGGAAATTCTAATCCTCGTCGTCGTCACCATCATAAGCAGAATCGCCGTCTTCATTCTCCTCGTCTTCCTATTCATCACTTATTTCCTCATCATCTTCCTCTTTTTGAGGGTGTTTTGGTTCATCGATAAACTCCCAGAATGGATCGTCTGTATCAAGCTCTTCGTCCGATCCATGTCGAGAAGAACCTGTTAAAGAAATGCTCAAGAAAGCGAGCCTCCAGCATTAGAGGACATGCTTTCATCAAGCATGTCTCTGTAAAGTGGCAGAGGAATAAGTTCCTTCTCACTAAGCCCATGAAACTTCATCAACCTCATGAAGAGGAGGGTCAGATAAATATTATTTGATGTATGAGATAGTCAAAAGGAGTGAAGTCCAGACTGGATCAGATTCACTAGAAATACCCTGAAGAAAGAG